>LBNU01014259.1:11290-33603 GCA_014162995.1 Artemisia annua | reverse complement strand
AAACTTGCATTTTTCATACGTATTTTTTCCAGTTTTTGTTTATTTCAGCCAATATTTTCGCCATGGTACCTAAAATAGCAAAGAATTTAAAATTAACGTTTTTGTCTACTTCAATTAGTATGAATGGTTATACTAACTGTGGCTTGTGGCTGAGGAGGCGCCGAATTATAAACACGAGTTGGGAGCCAAATTTCTTAAAGAAATACGATCGTTTTGACTTTTGCTCAAAGTTGGCGAAAGCCACGTTAGTTTGCTGCTGGTTCATTTTATTTGTTGTCTTTGATAATTAAGTTTGGAATTAACGTTCTGATATTGTAGGAAAAGAGAGTTTAAACCAGAAAACCAACTCTTGAATCTCAATTCAAGAGCTATCTTTATTATCAACCAAAATCAATTAAGATCAACAAGAACCTGATCTTAATCAGATATTCACAACAACCACAAAACCCAGAATGATAACACTCACACTCCTTCCCACTGCTACTCAGGTGGAAGGCTATTGACTAATTATCAATAGTACTATTACAAGAACAAATCCTAACAATCACTCTTAAGCAATAATGAAAACACTGTAACAGATCTTGATTGATCAACGAATATGATGAGAGAAAACTGTGTGCAGTTTTCTTGTGAGAGAATGAGTTATGAAACCCTAGACTGAGAAGCGATCTTATATAGGCTTGACTAATAACTTCTAGCAGCTTGTCACCAATAGTCCTTGAACTTTGCATAACCTGCTACTACCAGCTACAAGTCTTTATCAACATAATAACTGAAATACAAACATGTCACAATTAGTCCCTGTAGTATAAGTGTTCCATATTGAGTTAATTTTAACATCCCCCCTTAACTCAAACCTGGAACACATCAAAAATACCAAGTTTGGAAACCAGTTTTTCATGTTGAAGCTTATCTAATCCCTTAGTAAAAATATCAGCTATTTGATCAGCTGATTGAACTTTTTCAGTCTTAATAACCCCAACTAAGATTTTATCTCTCACAAAATGTAAATCAATCTCTAAGTGTTTAGTTCTCTCATGAAAAACAGGATTTGCAGCAATCTTAATTGCAGCCTGACTATCACAAAAAAGTTTAACAGGTAAAAAATGTTCCCAATTTAGATCTTTTAAAATTTTTAAGACCCAAACAATTTCTGAAGTGCAGAGGCCATTGCTCTGTATTCAGCCTCTGCACTAGACTTAGAAAGGGTATTTTGTTTTTTGCTTTTCCATGAAACAAGTGAACCATTTAAGAATATACAAAACCCTTTAACAGACCTTCTAGTAATCACACATTTGGCCCAGTCTGCATCCACATAAGTCTCAAGATTTTCAAAAGAACTTTTAACAATATGTATTCCCCTACCAGGAGAGCCCTTAAGATATCTCAAAACTTTAAGTGCAATTTTAAGATGAGATTTAAGTGGCTTATGCATGAACTGACTCAAACAATGTACAGCATATGAAATGTCAGGCCTAGTGTGTGTCAAGTAAATCAGTTTTCCAACTAATTTTTGATATTCAGTTATGTTATCTAAAACAGGATCAAGTATAGTAGGTTCATTAGAAATAGATAAACTTTGTTCTAAAGGAAAAGCAGAGGGTTTACATGCTAACAAGCCAAACTCAGAAAGTAAGTCCAAACAATATTTCCTCTGAGTTAAACATAGACCCTTATCAGTTTCAATAACCTCAATGCCCAAAAAGTACTTAAGTTTACCCAGATCTTTAATTTGAAACTTAGTCTTAAGAAATACTTTGAAACTTTCAATCTCAGCCAAGTTATTACCAGTAACAATTATATCATCAACATACACAAGTAAAGCAACAATATTACCTGAATCATTCTTGATAAACAAGGAATAATCACTTTTACTCTGTATGAATCCATTTTCAAGCAAAGCACTGGTTAACTTAGCATTCCATTGTGTGGGTGCTTGTTTCAAACCATATAAAGACTTTTTGAGTCTACAAACTCTCTTATCATTAGCATTAAAGAAACCATCAGGCAAAGACATATAAACAGTCTCTTCTAAATCTCCACAGAGAAAAGCATTATTAATGTCAAGTTGAAATATAGGCCAGTCTTGTTGAACAGCAAGATTTATAAGACATCTAACTGTAACAATCTTAACAACAGGTGAAAAAGTTTCATCAAAATCAACTCATTCTTTTTGATTAAATCCTTTAGCAACAAGCCTAGCTTTATATCTATCAACCTCACCACTAGATTTATATTTAATCTTAAACACCCATTTACAGCCTATAGCTTTTCTACCTTCAGGTAACATAACAAGTTCAAAGGTATCATTTGTATATAAGGCTTGCATTTCACTATTCATTGCATCAACCCAGTGCTGGTACATGCAGTCCTGCCAATATGTTTTAGGTTCAAAACTTTTATTAAGCTCAATGACAAAACACAAATATCATTTTTTAATTTTGCATAAGTAACAAATTTTTCAAGTCCAATCTTGACTTTAGAATCAACAATATAATCATTATACTTATTAGGAAAAGTTGATGATCTATCAGATCTTCTCAAAGGAGGTTGACTGTAATACCTCAAATTTTAAAACATGCAAAATAACCAAAATGCCCTTAAAATTTAAAATTTTGAATTAACACATAAATAATACCAAGAAAACTCTATAAATTTGGAATTTAGCAACATATGATCAAAATAAATTATGTTAGATAAAATATTTCACTTTTGTAAAAGTGGAAAAAAATAAAATTCTGTAAAAAAATATTATGGGTTGAATTATATATAATTAATTTTATATATACTATTTATAAAATAGAAAGAAATCCCAAATAATTAGGAAACTTATACATTATCCAAATTTGGACTTATCACATTATTTTTCCAGCCAAGATAAGTATTTTCTATCCTTATATATATCAAAAAAACGTTTATATATTTTATAAACCTTTAATCGACTTTTAAACCTAAAACCGATACCCTAAAATCCTATTCAGTCGAATACCAAATTTTCACAGCTCCTAAATAATTTTACTGGTCTTTTATAAGTTCAAATAAGGTGAAAAAAATATTGGTTCAAGTATGGGTCGATTGTGTGAAGCCTGGAGATTAAATAGTTTCGATTAAAGCTAGCCGAGAGGTTCAAATTGTTCAGCTCAAAACCGTACGTTCTAAAATCTTTTTGGTATTTTTCTATCACTTTTTATATTGTATAAGACCTGTAGAAAATAGTAGAATTGAATCATGCATGTTTTGTAGCTCGTATGAATTTATAAGAAACTAAAAACCCTAATTGAACTTAAAATCTAAATCGACCTATAAGTATTTTTGTGAGCTTTTTGTATATTTTATTCTGGTCTCTTACAGGTTATATAACATTCGAAAAATATGTTTTGTAATTTTTAAATCCTAGAAACTAGATTTGGATTGAATTTGTAATCGTTTGAATTAAGGAAAAAAGAAAAAGGAAAAGAAGTCGTGTGTGCTAGGTTTAGGGTTTTTGACAATTTTTGGTATATTAGTGATGTTTAATGATGGTGTAATAAATGTGTAATGATTGGAAGAAAGTAGGGTTAGGGTTTATGGATTTTATTTAAAACCGACTTGATTATTAAAACTAAAAGGGTGTGTTTTGTAAATTACTAAACTTTAAGGTTGATTCTGGAAATCATAAAAATACATGGAGAATCTGTATAAAATAAGTATAGGGGTGTATTGTGTAAATTTGATAATTAAAAGGTTTATTTGTAACTTTAAATAAGTAAAAGGTTTGAATTGTAATTAAATAAACTTAAGGGTTAATTTTGTAACTTTACAAAATAGAAGGATTAATTTGTTAATACTGGTAATATAAGGTTTAACTTGGATAAAAAACGGAAATTGAGATATTTACACTTTAGACCTTGAATTTGGATTAATGACATATTAAACCCTAAACTTTTGATAGTTAACATGTTTTACCCTAAACTATTATAATTGTATAAATAAACGCTAATTCCATAGTAATGATTTATCTAAAGTTTAAACCTAATTTAATGTATAATTTTCTAATTAAAGAAAGTTACTAATTTGGGAAAACTACTAAACATGGAAAGTTGACTAAAAGAAGGAATCTGATTTAAGACAAAGTTATTAATGATAAAAGAGTAAATTACACCGTTCGTCCCAGTGGTTTGCTCCAAATCACTACCGTAGTCCCTGATCTATTTTTTTTGCTTTTTTGATCCTTATGGTTTACATATTGCACGCTGTCTGTCCCTATCGCTAACTGTCGTTATCTTCTCCGTTAAGAGACAATTGTCAAGTGGCAACATTAGTCCATTAACCAAACGATCATTTGCAACGTTAGTCCTTTATACTAACGACCGTTACTAATTAACTCAAATTTTGGTTTTCTTAAAAAAATTCTTTTCTACGCGGTTTTTATCGTTTTCGCCCGTTTTCATGCGTTTTCTTAGTTTTCGTCCGTTTTTATACGTTTTCGTCCATCTTTATACGTTTTCATCTGTTTTTCTTATGTTTTCATTCGTTTTTATACGTTTTCTTACGTTGTCATACGGTTCTATCCGTTTTTACACGTTTTTGTCTGTTTTTCCCCGTTTCATGCATTTCTTACGTTTTCGTCCGTTTTTATACGTTTTCGTCCATTTTTATACTTTTTTGTCTGTCTATATACGTTTTCGTCTATTTTTCTTACGTTTTCCTTCGTTTTTATCCGTTTTTATACGTTTTCTTACGTTGTCATATGGTTTTATCCATTTTTCTACATTTTTTTATTTATACGTTTCCTCTGTTTTTTACGTTTTTCTCCGTATTTCTTACGTTTTCATATGTTTTCATCCGTTTTTATATGGTTTCATCCGTTTTTATATGTTTTCGCTCGTTTTCTTACGTTTTCACCCGTTTTCTTACGTTTGTATACATTTTCTTACGTTTTTGTCCGTTTTATACATTTTTGTCCTTTTGTATACGTTTTTGTCTGTTTTAATACACTTTTCTTGCGTTTCAATACGTTTTTATCCATTTTTATCCATTTTCATCTGTTTTTATACACTTTCATCCGTAAGAAACCGTAATAAAACAAGAGAAAATGTATATAAAATGATGAAAACGTATAAAAACGGATAAAAACGAATAAAACGCAAGAAAAACGTATAAAACAGATGAAAACGTATATAAAAGGATGAAAACGTATAAAAACAGATGAAAGCGTATACAAACAGATGAAAAAGTAAGAAAAAACGGACAAAAGTGTAAAAATAGGAGGAACACGTATAAAAACAGATAAAAACGGATAAAACCGTATGAAAACGTATAAAAACGGATAAAATGTATGAAAACGTAAGAAAAATAGACGAAAACGTATAAAGAGGGATGAAAACGTTTAAAAACGGACGAAAATGTAAGAAAACGCATGAAAACTGGCAAAAACGTAAGAAAACGGGCGAAACCAATAAAAACCAAAATTTGAGTTAATTAGAAATGGCCGTTGGTATAAGGGACTAACGTTGCAAATGATTGTTTGGTTAATGGACTAAGGTTGCCACTTGACCATTGGGTTAAAAACGCATGAAAACGTAAGAAAAACAGACGAAGACATATAAAGACAGAATAAAAGGTATAAAAATGGACGAAAACGTATAAAAACGGACGAAAACGTAAGAAAACGCATGAAACGGAGAAAAACAGACAAAAACGTATAAAAACGGATAAAACCGTATGACAATGTAAGAAAACATATAAAAACGAATGAAAACGTAAGGAAAACATATGAAAACGTATAAAGACGCACGAAAACGTTTAAAAACGGACGAAAACTAAGAAAACGCATGAAAACGGGCGAAAACGATAAAAACCGCGTAGAAAATAATTCTTTTAAGAAAACCAAAATTTGAGTTAATTAGTAACGGTCGTTAGTATAAATGACTAACGTTGCAAATGATCGTTTGGTTAATGGACTAATGTTGCCACTTGAGAATTGTCTCTTAACGGAGAAGATAACGACAGTTAGCGATAAGGACTGACAGCGTGCAATATGTAAACCATAAGGATCAAAAAAGCAAAAAAAATAGATCAGGGACTACAGTAGTGATTTGGAGCAAACCACAGGGACGAACGGTGTAATTTACTCATGATAAAATGAATTCTAATTCAGGTATAAATATATTGAAGAAGAAGTGAACTCTTCCCTTCTGTGAATCTTTCCTTTGATCTTATTGCTCTGCTAAGGTACGGATATTCTGACCTAACTTTTAAGGTTTCCTTCGTGATTACAACCTCTGTTATGAACTTTCTGTTTTCCAACTTCTGATTTGAAACTTTGCTATGAACCTTTTGTTTTTGAACCTTTGACATGCAAACTTTGCAATTGAACTTTCTGATATGAAAATTATGTTTTGAACCCTTAAATATGAACTTTTTGATTACACGAGTTTCACTAGGCATGGGGGTTCCATGTCCGTGTCAGAGATGTACCTCTGACATGACTCTAGGGCAGTAGAGTGATGTTCTGCCACGTCCCTTTGGTTGGTCTGCATGTGAATGGGTAGGGGCGTATGGATGCATCCTAGATCTGTTATCTGCTATCTGTTATATGTCTGGTGATTGATGATGTGTGCAATACACGTCCTTCACATTTCTGGGAGTTAGCTACTCCACCCATATGAGGACACCCCTCATTTTGTCTGATTGTCTGAGAGGTCTCCCCTCTATATGATTATGAAGAGATATGGTTATGATTATGATATGTTTCTGAGCTCATGGTATTATTGTGGTTCTGACTCTGTTTATACAGGTGACTGTATGAATTCCTTACCTAACCTACACATTTTTATTTCCGTATTATCCGTTATGCCTAAATATGTTCTCCCCAAAATATATCACTTATACTTCAGCATTTATATTTCGTTTTATTTTGTTATATATCTGTTCACTGGGCTTTTTAAGCTCAGCCGAATTTCTTTTCACCGCGGCAGGTATTCAAGATAGCTTTTGAGATAGCTTTATGGGATTGAGAGTAGAGCTGAGTTGAAGATTTTGACCATAGTCATTTAGAGTAAGTTATTTATATAAGACTTCCGCTTTTGATCTGTTCTGTTTGTTCTGATGTAACACCATATTGTTGTGACACTTTTACCCTTATCGGGTTGGGGTGTTACATTGACTATTATTGTGAAAACTAGTTTCTGGTGCTTGTTCAGGAATGGGACTAAAACCACCCTCAGAAGATGTCACACCACTTGGTGTTGCAACATTCTCACCAACACTGGCAATCTCATTTGAACCAGGAGAATGCCCCAAATCATCCTCCAAATGGTCAATAGTTGGACTACCAGAATGTTGGGAGTGGCTGCCATCTCCCAAATGATGATCATTTTGATTATTATTACCCAAAGGGGTACCATTATGTTTATTGTCATCATTGGGTGTGTCAGGGTCTTCATAAGTAACTTCATCAAAGAAGTTTACTTGATTCAAACCCTGACTGAGAGGGTCAGGAGCAGCAGAAGCATTTTTAATCTTGAAAGGAAAAACATTTTCAAAAAATCTTACATCTCTAGAGAAGATAAACTATCTCCTTTCAAGACTGTAAAGTTTATACCCTTTTTGAAAATTAGAATACCCAACTAAAACACATTTCTCAGCCCTGCTACTAAACTTATCATTACTGGTAAGAATAGTAGCAAAACATAAACAACCTAAAACTCTTAAATGATTTAAGTCAGGTTTCTTATTAAAAACAAGATTAAAGGGAGACACTCCATTCAGCACTGAGGAAGGCAATCTGTTAATCAAGTAAGTGGCAGTGAGAACACATTCAGACCATAAAAATAAAGGCAATCCCTCCTTAAACATAAGGGATCTGGCCACATTTAAAAGATGCCTATGTTTCCTCTCTACAACCCCATTTTGTTGAGGAGTATAAGCATAAGATGTTTGATGAATAATCCTTTTTTCTTCAAAAAACTTATTAAACTGATTATTAACAAATTCAGTCCCATTATCACTTCTAAAAATTTTAACACACTTCTCAAACTGTGTTTTAATCAAGTTATAAAAAATCTGAACATAATCAAACACCTCATGCTTACTTTTAAGCAGGTAAACCTAAACAGCCCTGGTGAAATCATCCACAATAGTTAAAAAGAATCTATGACCTTCTTTACTTTTAACCTTATAAGGACCCCAAAGATCAAGGTGAACAATATTACCAAGAGCTTTGGTTTTATGGTCACTTAATGGAAAAGACTATCTGGTTTGTTTTTCCTTTTGACCTACTTCACAAGGTTCAATTTCATTTTTATTTTCAAAAGAGATTTCACCTTTTAGTACTGACAAGACTTGATCAGAGGGATGACCAAGCCTGCAGTGCCACATTTCTTTGGTCAAATTACAAATAACACTAGAAGTCTCAAATCCTAGGCCAGTACCTTGATTTCCATCAAAGTAATATAAACCATCCTTTCATTTACCAATCCTAGCACATTCATTCCCCTCAAATCTTGAGGTAAAACATAACACTATGACTCATCAAATGCAATAACAAATTTGCTGTCCCTAGCCACTTTATGAACAGACATTAGGCTAACACAATACTCTGGTACAACCAACACATCATATAGAGTTAAATGTTTGGTTAGAACCATATTTCCAACCTTAGTAATTAAAGCTTCAGTTCCATTAGGATGTGAAACTTTAATCCCAAGTTTGGAAATATCAATCACATTAACCAAAAATATATCAGTATATGTANCAGTGCCACATTTCTTTGGTCAAATTACAAATAACACTAGAAGTCTCAAATCCTAGGCCAGTACCTTGATTTCCATCAAAGTAATATAAACCATCCTTTCATTTACCAATCCTAGCACATTCATTCCCCTCAAATCTTGAGGTAAAACATAACACTATGACTCATCAAATGCAATAACAAATTTGCTGTCCCTAGCCACTTTATGAACAGACATTAGGCTAACACAATACTCTGGTACAACCAACACATCATATAGAGTTAAATGTTTGGTTAGAACCATATTTCCAACCTTAGTAATTAAAGCTTCAGTTCCATTAGGATGTGAAACTTTAATCCCAAGTTTGGAAATATCAATCACATTAACCAAAAATATATCAGTATATGTAAGGTGTTGATTAGCACCAGAATCCTGTGGAAAACTAGAAAGGGGGGGGGGGGTTGAATAGTTTTACATCTTTTTCGTTTTATAAAACTTGGTTACGAAATCTAGATTGTAGTTTATGAAAGTTTTGTTTCTAAAATATAGAAACAAATTTATTCAATATATTTGTTTGAAAAACACTTGATTAGATTTTAGTGTAAATACTACAATATTATCTATCATATATAAGTCCTTTTAGTTTGGTTATATGAAATTGGTTTTGTGAATGGAGCTTAGTTTGATCTTTAAGTGAAATCAATATATGCACAATTTAAGCAATTATAACTATAAGCAAGATGTAAGTAAGTAAGCTAAGTAAAGAGTAAGAGATGGAAAGATCAAACCGAGAGACAAAGGATTTATAGTGGTTCGGCTACAAGGACACCTTCCTTGGCCTACTCCACTCCCCGAGCACTGAACTCGAGAGTTTTCTTCACTAAGTCAATATGCTCCCTTATGGCGGAGAAAACCGTACACACCTTAGCTTACACCAATTTAACGACACAAAGCTAAATATCGGGTTTTAATTGTAGCTAGAACCAATCTCAAAACTTCAATCACACCCCAACTTCTTCACACCTTTTCACACCGTCTTTACTTCTTCACAACTTCTTGTCTCTTCACTACTTGATGTCTTCTATCTTTTCACTACTTCCCACCTTCTAGTTTATCACACCTTCACTACTTTTACTTCTTCACTACTTCAAGACTTTTATGAATTCACTACTTCAAGGCTTCTATGTCTTCACTACTTCAAGGCTTCTATGTCTTCACGTCTTTAGTACTTCAAGGCTTCTATGTCTTCACTACTTTAAGGCTTCTATGTCTTCACTACTTCAAGGCTTCTACACTATGATACGGCTTCTATATCTTCACTAGTATCCGCTACTTCAATATACTTCTACTTCTTTACTTCTTGTGCTACTTACCACTATTCCTATGCACCTCTAATTCTTCACTTCTTACACCACCTCACACTTTCAACAAATCTATATCCTATGTATATATCTAACTAACCAATATACACACCTTATACACCAAAGAATGAATGATTTACAAGATGAAATGAACAAGCAACTTAGATAGCAAGATGACACTAAGTTGTAATACTACTAGTCTTGATTGATAGAAGTATTCTTCACTTTGCACTTGAGTGTTGAAGCTTGAATCACTTGGAAACAAAAGCTTATGATTATATGATCAAAGAATTGATTTAGAGAGATTTGGGCAGAAAGATTTTGTGCAAAAAGGTGAGAAAATACTGTAGAAATGAACCAGTATTTATAGACAAAGCTGGGGAGGTCAGGAGCGTGGCCGGTCCCCTTAATTAAGGGGCCGGTCCCCTTAATAATTAAGGGGGCCGCCTAGTTAATTAAGGGGGCCGCCCCTTCTAAAAGTTGCCCAGCTTTGTCTTTAAGTGGGGAAGGTTTTTCTGGAACATTTTTGCCATTTTTGGTTGAAAATTTGAATTTATATATTTATGATTAATTAAACATTTTTATTTAATACAAAAAATGATTTTCTAAAAGATATAAAATGTTTGTGACATTTTATAAAAAATCTAGTGATTAAGAAAATGTTCCTTTGATCATATAATGCATTAGACACTTTGTTTATTCATACCTTAAGTGATTAGATGGATAAAGTGAATATTTACTACTAAATACTTGTTTACGTCATAATCTTTGGTTTAATGAGTTTTCATTTTGTGATTATCAAAACATAGAGATATCGAAAAATATGAATAACGTTTTTAGGCATTACTTATATCAACAATCTCCCCCTTTTTGATGATTACAAAACCTAAACTCATTAAATCCAAAAATTAATTTTTAGACAAGTATTTTAGTGAGTTTATATTCACTTCTCCCCCTTTTTTTAGAATCAAAAAGGTTTAAGCCGATAAGTTGAAAGCTCCCCCTTGATGTGTGCTCCCCCTCGTTTGAGGGCACCAAGGGTTCGAGTTATGGAATACTTGCAAGAAAAATATTAGAAGCACAAGCATATACATATTTAGCAAGATAATAGCAATAATCATGGCAACAAAAGATTATAAAGAACATATAATAAAAACATTCATTAATAAGAGATGGCTATGTTAAACACATAGCCATTGTTACATCATGCATAATACCAGAGTTCTAAACTAAGTAGAACATCCTAATTTGCCAAAAGAGAGCGTCAACGAACTTGCTTGTATTCCAAAAGCTTGAAGAATTTTATTTTGAAAAATGAAAAGTACAAGCATATAGTATGCTTAATTAGGGTGGTTGAGTGAAGATTATGTTGGTGGCTCAATGGAGGTATATCTTTGGTTGCATAGAGGTTTGAGGATTTCGTGGTGGAGAGCTTGAAGGTGGTGAGTTTGGAATGGAGTTTGTTGGTTGAGAGTTTGGATGTTGTTCAAGGGATGGTGTTGGTTGAGATCTAGTAAGAAGATACTCGATCCAAGTAAATTGCTCATTCAATGCAATGGTTTGTTTTTGGAGAAAAATGCAATAAGGGCAATTGTTGACATGCTTCTCAATTTGATTTGGGTTGTGTGGTGATGATGGTGAACTAGATGGAGGTGGATCCAAATTGCATTGAGCAAGATGTAAGGCTAGAAGAGCACTAAGCTCATGTGCTTCTTTTAGTTCCTCAATGAACTTCAAGTGTTCGGAGGAGGGTGATGGTGGTGGAGTATGGTTGTTGTCTTGGGTGAAGGTTTGAACATGCAACATAGGAATGGCATGTGAAGTTGTAGGATGTGGTGGTGGCGCTCTTGGTGGTGGAGACATGTTTGAGCTTGGGTAATCATGAAAGCATGATATGGAGGATGCTTCATGAGTGGATGGTGTTTTTGTTGAATGAGCAACATGTGACGAGTTGGCAATGAGGTTAGGATTGTTGTTTTGGGATTGTGCATGCTCATCATATGAAGGAGCATTGGTGGAAGCCATTATGGGTGATTGGTTGTGTTTTTAAGATGAGTCATTTGTGTGAGTATGTGGTTTAGGTGTTGGTTGGTTTGGAACGACATCACTTGAGTTTTGACAAGAGTCAATCTTTCTCCTCCAAACGGTTCTTACGGAGATCTTTGCAACTCTTGAGATCTTAGATCTTGGGTTGTTGGGAGATGACATGTTTGGTTGGATGAGCATTTATGATGGAGGAGAAGTATTTATAGTGTAAGAAAAGTGTGGTTTAGGAATGTAAATTTTGAGGCGTAGTTTAGGACAAAATGTGTTTGTGAATTTTGGGAAGTATAGGGTGAAATGGGTCAAAAAGTGAAAAAGAAACCAGTAACCCCGACCATCAGATGGCCGGTCCCCTTAAATATAGGGGCCGGTCCCCTTAATAGTTAAGGGGGCCGCCTTGCATTTAAGGGGGCCGCCCATCTGGTGTTTCTCAGGTTACCAAAAATGGGTTTTTGGCAGAAAATTTTAGAGAAGGTTGTGTGTTTGGGTTTGGTTTTAAGCAAGTTCACTCTTTGAGGCAATATAGGACATACTAGTCATGTATATAAAGCAAATTATCTACAAAGATTAAGTAAACAAGCAATCTTTAATAAGCATGCAACCTACTCATCAAGCAAGCAAATCATATAAGCTAAGAAATAACAAATTGCGACAAGCATATAATTAGTTATATGAATATTAAGATTAATAAACTAGGTCATTAATTCTTAGTAGTGCCTATGTGCAATAAAAAGGAGAATTATGATTGTAAGGACATCAAGACTTGTTACAAACTAGATTCAAGTAGGCAAACCATGATTCTTTTGAAATGATTTGGTTTTCTTATAAGTGTTATATATACAAAAATGTATGATAATGTGAGATTATCATAGATAGCTTAAGAGAACGTTTTTAGCATTATTCAACAATGCTTTGAAATAGATTCATGTGTATATTGGAGTAAAATAGATTGGGTTTTACTTCAAAATGGGTTAATAAAAGAGAAAGAGAAATTTTCCCAATCTTTGATTTTGATTAAGACAAGGTTGTGGTTATTTATAATCAAATATGTTGTTTGAAACAATGAGATAGTTATTTGAAAGATTATTTTTCAAAATGTGAGGTTTATGCATGATATTAGGTTTTTGATAACAAGAATCACTAATCATGGATATATAAAGCATGTTAAAGTATCTCATATTCAAGAGAATCGGTTAAGCCTATTGTCACATGTAATCATTTTGTATGTAAACTACAAGCATAGATGTATGATGACATAATCTTATATCCTATCATCTATAGTTACAAGATTAATGCATACATATTTATCATTGTATTCTATAAGAGCTTGTCTTAATCCTAGGTTATATTATAACAAATCTATTATAGTTACTAGATTGGTTGTTTATCCTTAGTGATAAAGTTTCTACTAGTGGACATGGATGATTTCCATATTCAACAGTGAGTTAAAGAGTGAGCAATTAGTATAATACCTAGAGGGTCAACTAAACTAAGTTCTAGTATATACGATATTAGCAATATTAACTAATAATGTATGAACAAGACAACCTACAACTTTAAGGATATATTAGAAACTAATTATAGTATAGTTAGGTATTATAAGATTATTTAAAAGTTTTGGAAAAGAGGACTTACCTCATGTCCAGCTTTTTCCTTATGAGTAAACATGTGAATGTTTGTTGATATCTTCAATGTTTAGCTAAACCATGATATCGTAGCAAAGTAATCATCCAACGCCTTTAAAGATCAAAGTGGCTTGATCCGAATCACGTCTTTCATATGAATTAATTAATAATTCCAAGCATCCTTGATGAGTGCCATAAGAATTTGACTCCTTGATGATTATGAACGTAGAATAATGAGATGACTTGAATATCTTTAACGGAGGTACTTCCTTTTTCATGAGCCGTGTTTGTCAAAAATATTTTCGTTTGCTTCCTTCATCTTGGGGTAGTTTAACAATTCATCTTCATTATGTAATGGGATTCTAGACACATGAATTCTTTAATGGCCGCAACCACTACTAGAAAAAGGTCTATCCTTGACTCGCATTTTATGACGCACGCTACAAGATGACGCGCAAATAGCAAAGTCATAAAATAAGAGTCATAACGAGTAAATTTTTTATTGAGGATGACTCGTTTTCAGAAGCGTCTATGTTATAGGGTCATAATCAGTAAAAAAAAATTCCCCGCTTCGTTTTCTTTGCCAAAACACTTCCCAGCTTGTAATAATAAATAAACAAACACAACCTCATCTTCCCATTTCATCTCTCTCACTCAAACATACTCCCTCCTTCACAAACCCTAGCCGCCGCCTGTCAACCCCCAACACCACCTCCACCGCCTGTCACTGAACAACACCGCCACCACAACACGAACCCTCATCATCTCCTCTATCTACCACTATATCACACACGCCCTAAAAGTTATACACTACCTCGTTTCTTGTGCCACCGCCGTCAATACACCACCACCACCATCATTTTAACCCTTAAATCTATAGATCTATTGAAGATAGGTCAGAAAATATGAAGTTGGGTGTGAGTTGACTCGTTGCGAGTCAAACTCATGTACTACCGCCGCCATTGATAACGGTGAGTCATCTTACTATCCTCCTATATTTTTATTGAAACTTAAGGTTGGTTGTAGGCTTAACAGATAATTAGGGATCTATTTTACTTTCGGTCATTTAGATTGGTTAATATCTAACTGTAATTTGTATTACTTTACTTTTGTGACTATACTATGTGAATTTGTATTATTTTTTGCTTATGTTTATTTTGATATGATTTAGTTTGTTGTTTATTGCTTATGTTTGTTTTGATTTTAGGAGTACTAATTTGGATTAGTTGTTGTACATAAGTTGATAATTTGTGTCTGGAAATCGAATCGTACTTTTTTTTTTGGGATGGGGTTTTGATCTGGTGAAATGAGAAGTTGTTTTTTCATTTGGCTATGATGTGGATCTAATGTGTTAGTTTGTGGTGAGATTTGAATATGCATTAGTGCTTATTATGTATGATTTGCGTGATCTGAGGTTTTCTTGTTTTGTGATTTTAAAGTGTATTTTTAACTAGTAGTAACGCCGTAAATAAGACCTTGAGTTGAAACTAGTATTATAAGAAAACCTGAGCGAATAAGTTGATGAATGTAAATTTGCCTGATCGATTTTGGTACTTAAGATTTATGGTTATAAGGCCTTGAGTTGAAAGTACGAGTATAATCAAACATTGTATTTGTTTTCGGATGAATATAGTTATTTTTAGATTATCAATTAGTCAATTGCTTGCTTCGTGAAGTAAGTCAATTACTAAATATAGAAGGTTAGTTTCATGCCAGAAACCTAAATTATTCTCGTATGAGTTATTATTCATATTCCCATTTAAGTTATCTGAAATATTAGTTTTCTAGTATAAAAAACCATTACTTGAAAGGGTTGAATATCTATAATTAGCATTTAACGATGTAGTCTCTATGTATGCTTGTTATCTTAACATTTTTTTAAAACTTTTGTGACTGATGCAGTGAGTTTTAGGCCAAGATGGGGTCTAAGACGAATCCAACAAACAGACGACGAAGTCCGTTATCTATAATCATCGTGTTTGGACTCTGCTGTTTCTTTTACTTACTCAGAACATGGCAAAAAAGTGGTTTCGGAAAAGGAGACAGTATAGCAATGGACATAACCAAGAAAACAGAATGTGAGGACAACTTTGCCACTCTTGATTTCGACTCACATCACAGTATCCCAATACCCGATTCATCAAGACCAAAATCCAAAATGTTTAAACCATGTAATTACAAATACACCGACTACACACCCTGTCATGAACAAGACCGAGCCATGAAGTTTCCAAGAGAAAACATGGTGTATAGAGAACGTCATTGTCCTCCTCAAGACGAAAGCTGAAATGTCTTATTCCTGCTCCAAAAGGGTATTCGACTCCGTTCCCATGGCCTAAAGGACGTGATTATGTTCACTATGCTAATGTTCCGTATAAGCATTTGACTGTCGAGAAGGCGAATCAACATTGGGTTGAGTATCAGGGCAATGTGTTTAAGTTTCCAGGTGGTGGAACTATGTTCCCACAAGGGGCCGATGCATATATTGATGAGCTTGCGACAGTGATTCCAATCAAGGATGGGTCTGTCAGAACAGCTCTGGATACTGGTTGCAGGGTACGTTTACTTATCAATGTGTTCAATTTCCTTTCCTACATGTTCTGTTAATAAGGCTACAGTATGAAACTGTCTCGTGTCTCTGCGTATTGAGTAGAGGTGGCATTCTGGATCATTCTTGGAGCTGACTTGTCTTCACCTGTATCAGTCCCACCAGTTTTGACTTGTAAAACAATGAGTCCATTCGGCCCATCTTTCTATATCCAGTAAATAAGTTACATCATGTATCGTTTGTGGATAATATATCTCTTTACTAATTTCACAATTTTGATATATAGCTTACCTGATGAATAGAAATGTTTTAGCATTTTCATTTGCACCAAGGGACAATCATGAAGCCCAAGTGCAGTTTGCTTTGGAGCGTGGTGTACCTGCTTTTATTGGTGTTCTTGGATCAATTAAACTTCCTTTTCCAGCAAGGTCATTTGATATGGCTCAGTGCTCACGACGTCTGATCCCATGGGGCGAAAACGGTGAGTAACATACTAAATTACCGTGTACGTGAATTCTCAAATTCTCTAATATGAAAAGCTGTAATCTGAAGTATTTAAAATTATGGGCAGATGGAACGTACTTAATGGAAGTCGATCGAGTTCTTAGGCCTGGTGGATTTTGGATTTTGTCTGGTCCTCCAATCAATTGGAAGACTTACTATCAGACATGGAAGAGGTCAAAAGAAGAACATGAACGGAATATTTGACATGTCGTAAATCCTTTGCAAATATTCCGTTAAATATGTAAATATAGGGGGTAGGCCTTTTTTAAATTAGGTTTCTGAAGCTAAACTAGTTTGTACGCCAAAAACTTCTTTTTTCTTGAATCCGTAATTAGCTTATTTGTTGCTGACTGTGTTTGTCAAGTCGTTTGAAGGTTTCTCCTTCTTTTGTTGTTATAACGTTATTGTTATTGATGTTGAGAATATAGATGACGGATATTTGACATTTGTGTTTTTAATTTTGTATTATCAGGTTTTTAATTGTCATTTAATAGAAAATTAGGAACTGGAAAAAATTAATTTTTTTTTAAAAAAAAATTAGGTTATGACACGCAAAAAAGAGAGTCACAAAACGTGGGTCATAAGTGCGCGTCATAGAAGGATGACGCACAAATGCGAGTCATGAAGCTTTATGACGGGTCCTTCCTTGACTCGCATTTGCGCGTCATAAGGACTCTTCTTGACACGCATTGCGAGTCAAGGATAGACCTTTTTCTAGTAGTGAACTATGTCATTTTCTAAACGTGTGATGTGTCGAGTATGATTTAACGTAATATGATTAACTTGTCTTCATATGTATGTTTCAAAAGTGAGCAAGCCATCATGGAAGTAAGAATCTTCTCTTCGTGCGTTTACAACCTAATCATGAAAGACAACTTGGTACCCAGATTCTCATGGGTCCGAGATGGTTAGTTGAGGACATCCATTGCATTAGAATGCACATGGTGAGGATGTTCCCGAGAAGTGCAAGAATTCATTAAGAGTTTGTCTTAATAAACAAACAATGAATTTCTTGACTTATATAAGTAGTAGTAGTTGAGTAAAGTTAATTTCTAAATTTTTCTACTAGGTTTTACAAATTCAATTTGCTTTGATTTACTTGTTGATGAGTCATCCGAATTAAATCCTAAACCGGTTTTATCCTCGTATGGTTTTTGAATACTTAGTAAATATTTAAGGGATTTGGAACTCTCTTCAAATTTAGCTAATATTTTTGCTCTTTCATTTAGTCTTTTAATTTCATGTTTATGTTCTTGACATATCTTGCATTCTAGATTAATTTTTATATTACTTTAAATCTAGACATTTTATCTTCTAAAATTATTTCTTTTTCAAAGTTATTTTCAAAAACATTTGATGATTCATTTTTATAGGTAGTATTTATGTCTATGTTGCAAAAGTGGTTAAATTCATTTTCTAATTTTGAGAACTCTAAAACAAATTGATCATATGATTGGTTTCAGATTGTACCTTATTTGAAGTTGTTTCTAATTTATATTCTCCACATACCAGATAGTAGTCTTCTTCTCCATCTGTGTCACTCCATGATTCTCCAATAAGTTCTTTTCGGATTTGATTCATATAGTCTTCATCATTAATACCTTCATTTAAAACACTTGAACTAGTAGCACATGTATCTATTTCATTTAAGTGTCTATCTATTAAACTTTCTAGTACAACTAATTCATGTGCAAGATCAAACTCTTCATCTTTGGCTTGGCATTTTTCTTGATGAAAATTTAAGAGACTTTTCCAAATGTTATTTGCCGTTTGACAAAGAATAATCTTTCATATTCTTCTTTCGGTAAGACTTTATAAATAATTATTTTAGCTTTATTATATTTCTCATTCTTAATTTTGAAATAATCATTTTCATTTTCAAAATCCGTTTTTGTTGGTTGAAAATCACCAATTGAAATGACATGCCAAATATCTAAGTCTATCGATTTCACATAATTTTCAAATTTATTTTTCCATTCAATAAAATTATAGTTTTCAAATAGTGGTAGTTGTTGCGTTAATTCCCCTTCTAAATATTTTTCAGATTCCATAGATCGTTGCAAGTTTTAAAATACAATATATTTTAAAAATCTTGCTTAACCTGGCTCTGATACCAATTGTGCATAACTAGAAAGGGGGGGGGGGGTTGAATAGTTGTACATCTTTTTCGTTTTATAAAACTTGGTTATGAAATCTAGATTGTAGTTTATGAAAGCTTTGTTTCTAAAATATAGAAACAAATTTATTCAATATATTTGTTTGAAAAACACTTGATTAGATTTTAGTGTAAATATTACAATATTATCTATCATATATAAGTCCTTTTAGTTTGGTTATATGAAATTGGTTTTGTGAATGGAGCTTAGTTTGATCTTTATGTGAAATCAATATATGCACAATTTAAGCAATTATAACTATAAGCAAGATGTAAGTAAGTAAGCTAAGTAAAGAGTAAGAGATGGAAAGATCAAACCGAGAGACAAAGGATTTATAGTACAAATATCAAACCGAGAGACAAAGGATTTATAGTGGTTCGGCTACAAGGACAC
Source organism: Artemisia annua (assembly GCA_014162995.1). NCBI lineage: Eukaryota > Viridiplantae > Streptophyta > Magnoliopsida > Asterales > Asteraceae > Artemisia > Artemisia annua. The sequence continues at coordinate 14,259 of LBNU01014259.1, read as the reverse complement.
CTTCCTTGCCCTACTCCGCTCCCCGAGAACCGAACTCGAGAGTTTTCTTCACTAAGTCAATATGCTCCCTTATGGCGGAGAAAACCGTACACACATTAGCTTACACCAATTTAATGACACAAAGCTAAATGTCGAGTTTTAATCGTAGCTAGAACCAATCTCAAAACTTCAATCACACCACAACTTCTTCACACCTTTTCACACCGTCTTTACTTCTTCACAACTTCTTGTCTCTTCACTACTTGATGTCTTCTATCTTTTCACTACTTCACACCTTCTAGTTTATCACACCTTCACTACTTCTACTTCTTCACTACTTCAAGACTTTTATGAATTCACTAATTCAAGACTTCTACGTCTTCACTACTTCAAGGCTTCTATGTCTCCACTACTTCAAGGCTTCTATGTCTTCACGTCTTTAGTACTTCAAGGCTTCTATGACTTCACTACTTCAAGGCTTCTATGTCTTCACTACTATCCGCTACTTCAATATACTTCTACTTCTTTACTTCTTGTACTACTTACCACTATTCCTATGCACCTCTACTTCTTCACTTCTTACACCACCTCACACTTTCAACAAATCTAGATCCTATGTATATATCTAACTAACCATATACACACTATCTCAGCTTTAACACATACAAAAAAACACTGCCCTCTCTCTAAAATGAAACCAAAACCAGGTCTCACACCAACTCAAACACACCTTTTGTGTCGCCACTACATCCTCTATTACAAACGTTTTTTTAAGTGTATTCAGTGGGTAATTTTTGGGGTTTAAGTTGTTGGTGTCATGGGATGTATTTGGTATTGTTTCGTTAACCATCTGTGTGGTTTTTGTGTGGTCAGATCTTACCGAAACTTTTGAGATCCAACAAATCTCACGAGGGTTGTGTGGTCTTGGTGTGTTTGGTATGTTTTCGGTATCTTGGGCGGTTGTTTTTATGGTTTCGATTATTCATTGGCACCATGGCCAAACAAAAACCCATCAAAACACCAAAAACACAGAGACATACATATTTGGTGGTTTCGATTTGTCTGGTTGGTTTCGGTGTCTTTGTCTCAAGATCTTTAAAGATCCAACTCAGATTTGGTGTGTTTAGTGATTATGGGTGTTTTTGTTGGTTCATTGTTTTGGTTGTAATGAAGAGATCTGGTAAGGTTTGATTGGTTCACATGATTAATGAGATAATCGTATCTGTCACAATATGGGCTATACCGATGGCACATATTTATGTCACTACAAACTTATACTAGTAATAGTTACACAAAATTTTGTAACTAGATGGCACTATAACGATTCTACATCATTTATGTTTTGCCAAAGAAAAACTCATGCGTTTATAAGTTTTTGAATAGATTTATCTTAAGTAACACATATCTGGTCCATTGCCTTTATCTTGTACAGTTCGAGAATACATCATGACTAAATCAACTACATGAATTACAAAAAGCAAGGTTTAAACTCATTTAATACACATAAAATAAAATATATTTCTAATTTATGCATGTTCTGTGTTGTTGGAGACTTTGTTAATAGTTCAATACACAGTTAGTAGAATTGACCCGGCAAATATATAATCAAGCAACCAATTTCTATATAAATGAGGACACTTTATATTTTGCGGCATAATATTCATCATACATGCTAAATGAAGACCCATCGATATTCGGTTCCAAAGAATACAATTGATATCCATTATGCAGAGTGCATTATTAAAAAATGTTTGTACTTCACGCACAAACTCTTTTGGCAAGTGTGTTTCTAACATATATAATCCTTTCTACGTTTTTGTACATCTAACAATGCTTATACAAACATTTTTGCAATCGAATTGATTTGCACACTTTCAAATTTTATTGACACACTGCAATGAATACAATAGTCGGTTGTATTTTAAATATAATCTACTTTTACTCCTTGTACATTGGAGTTTCCCAATAAAATTTGAAAGTGTGCGAATTAATTCCCTTTTTGCAATATCTCATTTTGTCCCAAACTGTTAACAATAAAAAATATATATTTTGAATATACGATAACTTATATGAAACTGTTTACAATCGGTTATTTTGTCCCAAACTGTTAACAAACTTGTTAGGTCACCATATTGTAAACACAAGTATTGATTTGATAGAAATAAGATGAGAAATAGAGTTTGGTTGATTAGATCAAATATGAAGAATAAAAATGCAAGAGTTTCCTTAAGTAAATGAAATAACCAACAAGTGAGAATGATTACATAAGGTCCTATTTATAGGAGAGGAGCTAGGGCAACACTCCCTTTCTCCTTCCTTTTCTAGACGTGTGGGCTTAAGGCCCATTGGACGTGTTTGGACTTCTTAATGTTTACATAACTCACTTAAATAACATAGATAAATTTAGCAACCTATTACAATGACGGAAATAACCGAGACTTGACTAAACGTTGATAAACTTAGGTTCTAACAATCTCCCCCTAAGGATCGGTTGTTGCAGAAGTGATGTTAGTCACGGTCATTTGAGGTTGCTTGACGTCTTTGTCTTTGGACTTTAGTTGTGGCATTCATAGCTTTAGACGTCTTCAAAAAATGATTAGTAGAGGTGATTCATCGTTCTTTGTTCTTTACAATCTTCCCCAGATAGAATGGGTGTTCTTTGTTGTTGATGAGATGGTGATCACATGATGTGGTGTTCTGCCATTCGTCACTTTCTTAGACTCCAGTGGATCTGCATCATTCCGACATACTCATACACTTTTGACGTTTGAAACTTTCATATTTGTGAAGCTCTATTTTCATATGTGAAAATTCCTTATGTTGATGTGGAATCCTTCTTTAGACGGTGTTGTACTTAAGATCGTTTGTCTTTATCACATTTGTAGATTCTTTTGGCATGGAATCTATCTTTGACATTTGTGTTGCTTCGATCTTTCATGAGAGCTTTGATGTTTGTTGAGATGTAAGTATGAGCATGTGGAAGCTGGTGT
>LBNU01014258.1:0-10113 GCA_014162995.1 Artemisia annua | reverse complement strand
GCCTTTTCGCTTCTCGTCTTCACCTTTCCTTTTTTGGGAAGTACGTCGGTTTAGTACAGGAACTGGAGCCATAAACTGCCACCTTTGAGCAGGAAGTTGATAATTATTACTATAATGAACCGGGCTCCAACTTGCCTTTTCAGGAAAGATGTTGGTTTTCATGGCTAATCTTGGTGTGGAAGCCTCGCTAGTACTTGTTCTTGCGCTGCTGCAACTGCTACTGGTGCTGCTACGACTATTTGTACTATTGCTCCGCGAAGACACAAGTGAATCTTTACTACTAACACTATATGATCTTGAAAAAGTACAACTTGTTAAGCTTTTTGTTTGAATAGGGAAAGTGTGAAGGAGGAATTTTCCGTTTGAGAACAAATGGTCGGCTAATTCGAAGTCCATTTGGATGTCGGATGACATTGTTTGGAATGTGAAGTTGTCGCCGGAGTTATTGCTTTTGTGTCGGTATTGAGTCTCCATTGTGGTTTATGGTTTGGAATGAAGTGATTCATGAAATTTATATCATTGGAAAGTTAGTTAATTGGATGAGATGGGACCAAATGAGTTTGTGGTATCTCCTAAAGGGAAGACCATATGGGGACATATGTTTTGCCACATTCATAAGGTTCAACGTGGCCAACTCGCTAGATTGTGTGATCAAATGTGATTCTGTAAAGATTTAAGGATATCATATGTGTAAAAAAAGGTGATTTGATATTTTCATGGTTATTTTAATCAGTTATAAATGTAGATGATCTTAAAAAAAAGGTTTACCTCTTAAAAAAACCTTAAAGCAAACTAACTTCAGTGCACAACTAGTTAGAGAATTAGAGAAACTTAATAGTAATCTAGTCATCCACTCATCTAGATACATCTAAGATTAAGGAGCTCACAATTCTGATTCACTAGCAATTTGGGACGAAATGACATCATCTCCCAACTATAATACTTGACGTTCTCACGAGGACTTTGCATATGCTGAACTAGATCACAAAATGACAATCAATATCCAAAAGAGTATCACGAGTGTATCGCATACATTTTAAACAATCATTGTCTTGATACTGATTGTAATTCTTAAAGTCGGGTGCACTGAGTTGATCGTATAACCTTAAAATCATAATTTACTAGTGATGCTAAATGAGATGTCACATTAATATTTAAGCATGCACATCCACAGTCAGGAATATCAGATGCAAACTACTAATTTTACTGAACTTACAAAACTAATGTCTCAACTTGAGAACATGGTTTCCCATTATGAAAAGGGAGAGAAAAACTTCAAAAGGCAGTATGAGTTTAAGTTGGATTAGTAACTATTTAATTATAAGATGCCATACAATGTAGATCATCAATCCCACAAAGTACTTTTGGAAGTAAAAGTAAAGCTTAAAGAAAAAGAAGTATTATTGTATATTGATTAATAGAATATAAGCATAAAGTTAACTACATAACTCTTCATATAAAGCAAAAAAGGAACAAAAGTATACTACAAAAAGGATAATGCCAACTTGAATGGATGACCACATTTTAATGGGCTTCTTTGGGCTCCCACAAGACCAAGCAATGATGGGTTCAACCTAACTTTTCCAAGTTTGTCTTCAAATACATAATTCTACAAGATTTTATTATTGGTTTATGAGTTAACGTGCCTTTGTTCTGAAGAACATTAACTCAAGAAATTCTAGATAAATATAATCAATCAACACAGGATTGTTTGACGAAACTAATGTTGTAACTCTGTTGATGTTGGATGTGGAGCTAGGGCAAGAGCTGAAAACTCGAGCTAGAGCAAGAGTTCAAAGCTCGAGCTTATTTTTATAAGCTAACTAAAGTAGCATCTAACTATTAAGAGCTAATTTAAGCTTATTTCTATAGGCAATCATAAGTTTTTTCAACCAAACAATGCTTATGATATAAAGTAGCTGCTAGCGCGAAACACGCCATAATCCATAATTTAAATCCTATTTTTCTAATAGGGTCGTTTGGAGGAATGATGTGACTATATGACACACTGAAAATCTAAACTTAAAGTATCATTCAACTAGTGGAGATCATCACTTGCAAAGTTTGCTTTTGAGTAATAAATAATTAGATCAACATGCAGGACTAATACTTTTAATGTAGATCTAATACTTTTCGGCAAATGGGCAAGTGCAAATAGCCAAAAAGAAAGGGACAACTCAAAAACCCTTTGTCTTAAGACCATGGGGTATGGTGGCACAAATGTATGCCAAAGTCTATGTGGCAACTCATTTGGCATGCCAAATCTCATGTTACCATACCACTATTCTATTGTGCCAATTAGAATGCCAATTAATTGGCGTGAGTGAAAGTGACAAAAGGACAAAAAGATAAATTTTTTAATAGAGTTTTTTTTGTTGAGTGTGTATTTTAATTGGGTATGGTGGGTCTCAAATGGCATGTGAAAGAGATGTTATGAGTGAAGGGGTATTTTTATGTGTGAGTATTAAAAGTAAGGCTGCTGAGGTGGCGCTGATGTGGCATCAAAAGTAAGTTTTGGCATGCTATGACACCCCATGCTCTAAGGGTTTCTTGTGGAACAACATGTGGGACCCTTTGTTCGAAGTGGATTGGTTTTTCTCGGGTATTATAGAAGGTGCCGAAGAATGAAAAGGTTCGACAAAAATAGCTTTAATAACATTCCTATTGTTGTCCAGGAGTGTTAAAGACAGGAACGAAAAGCTTGATAAGGACTACAATTATTATATGAGAAATGCAAGGCTCAGTTGCGACTAACAAGATGTTGTTCTGCAAGTTCAGTCATACAATTAGACTAGCAGGTAGTCTCATGTGTTGCGGCAACGGTTACCTTGTAACACAATTTACGGCAAAAGATGGTTTTTGATTTTATGCTTTCCTTTACAATACCTTTACGAATAACGATAATTTTGGGTTGGAATAACTTTAAGCAATACCAAACTAAATATAAAATTTGTAGAGTATACGGTATAAAAGTATATACCTCATAATCATTAAATATGTTATTTTAATTTAAAAATAATTACATGATATCGAGTTTTAAAATGTAATTACATCATGTTTAAGAAAAATGTACTACTTTAAAACTGTTTCATATTGTATAAATGGTTTGTCAAATGATTTTCTCGTAACATAATGCTAAAATAAATGGTCGTGTTACGTTGTTTGAAAACCACATACACCATGAATATATTGTTACTGGGCTTAATAGATCGACAATTGAAATATCTAGTTATAACAAAATGTAATGAAACCAATATGAAGTTATAACACAGGTTGTTTCTTAAATTAAGTGGTTTGAAGACATATTTATTTTAGCCACTTAATTGAGAGAAGGAATTTTTTATTAACCTCCTCAATAAGAGAAAATAAAGGTTTAAACCCACTTATTAAGATGCGCGGAAAAATATGTCTTAGTTATAAGGTAAATTAAATGCTTACTGCGATAATGAGATAATAATATTATTTAGACGTGATTGGATTGCTGTAAATATATTTTACAAACCATAGACCATATGAATTGGATGAGATTATAGTGTCGTGACACTTGTTGGATAGTTTCGGGTATACGATTGTGTGATTGTATGAATGCTAAGTTTGTGGAAATTGATTAAATGTCTAAGCTAATAAGGAGTGTGATATTATATGATTGCATATAAAGGCATGACTAGAGATTTATGTGATATGAAGTGTTGGATGATTGAACTAAATGAATATAATTTATGATGTGACTTGTGGACGTATAGTCTGGCCCGGGCCCAGACAATGGGCCAGGCCCGGTAGACAGCGGCCCACTCTACGCCTAAACCCTAATCCATGCCTATAAATACATGGCTGGAATCCCCTTATTCATGATCTCATAACAGGTTACCCTAAACCTAACTCATATATGCTACATCGCATCTATACTAACTTGACCGTCGGAGGTGGATCCCGGGGCTACGGCCTCGGGTCCACTCCTAACGGGTTCTCTTTGTTGACAGGTCTACTCAGGGCTTGAGAAGATGATGAACGGCCCAGTGAGAGTCGTCGAATATAGCCCGCGCCAGATTATGCATCAACAAGTGGCGCCATCCGTGGGACATGACTACGACAAGTTTCGTGTTCTCACATCACCGGAAAGCAACCATTGAGTTCAAAATCCGGTAACTTTAAAACACAACCGATGCGGTATTCATTCTTTATTTGTTCATACATGATTAATTGTACACGACACAAAAATATTAAACGTAAATCATTTGTTAATATTCTTGGAACACGATTAATACCCGAAGGCATTAAACTGTTTTCCCCTTTTCCTTGGTCAAATATTACGGCTAACAAACTATACAAATCCATATATATTTTGTTTTCTTCGTACAAGGAATTATCACAAGAATAATAACGTCTTTTATTATCTACGACCCAAAATCATTGGGATTTGATTTAGATATATACGAAAAAGATATCCCAATATTCTTGTGCATATCTTTTAAATATTAAAAATATTTTACATAAATCTTCTAATTTGGTAAACACGATTTTACCTATAGCCATGCGCCATGTCCGCACGATCGGACCTACTTTATATTTTAGACGCGAACAACGCAGTCACGATAAATCTACCCGCTTTAGGCCATGCATACGAAATATTCGCAGATTGGCGCCATGAGCGCACTGTTACATACAGGCACCACGATGCTAAGTCGATCGCCATGAGCGCACGCAGACAAAAGCCGTGGTCAACTGCGATCATCCTCAAACGTTAGAGTCTATGCGGTCACGATACATCTATCTGCGTCTGTACATGCGAAAAAAACTATTAGTCGCGGTTACGGTACATCCATCCGCGCCATTGTTTTTATAAAAAAGAAAAAGAAAAAATTAATCGCCATGAGCGCACTATAGATTAGCTATGTGCTACTTTTTTTATATATGTAGTTGTAAAACCTCACGCTAGGTGTAATTCGCACAGCGAAAATTTCTCTTATATGCTATGTGCTATACTATGCTTCACGCTATTTATATTTTACTTCATTAAGTTTTATATGTTGCGACTCGCGGCATATACTTTTTAATATTTGCATTAAGTGTTTTTCAGGAATTGAATAACTAAGTTTAATGCTCCTACACGAGTAGCACCATCAAACTTGGGGGGCTACCAGGGTATATCCTACCACTGTTTGCGCACACCGTACGCAGGTATATTTGGAAGCAGATCGTACATAAGAGGTATTGCAAGCCCAGTACAAAGACGGATTTAAATATTCGCACCATCTTGCCGCAGGGGAGACGTCCTCTGTCGGTTATAAAGACGAATGTTATGTTCGAACCTTGTCGCGCACAGCGCGCACTTCTGCCACAGAAGCACGTCTTCTGTCGCACCATGCTACATCGCTACTGGTACAAAAGGTACGCCCTTACCCAGAATGCAGCATGCGGAATTCACCTTCACCATTGTTAGACAATCACAATCACAATCCCATGTGCGCACTGTCGCATTTGGGCTNCAGACAGCGGCCCACTCTACGCCTAAACCCTAATCCATGCCTATAAATACATGGCTGGAATCCCCTTATTCATGATCTCATAACAGGTTACCCTAAACCTAACTCATATATGCTACATCGCATCTATACTAACTTGACCGTCGGAGGTGGATCCCGGGGCTACGGCCTCGGGTCCACTCCTAACGGGTTCTCTTTGTTGACAGGTCTACTCAGGGCTTGAGAAGACGATGAACGGCCCAGTGAGAGTCGTCGAATATAGCCCGCGCCAGATTATGCATCAACATGACTCATCTCAACCTATATATAGAACAAGTGTGATTGCTATTTTTAGCATCAAAAACTCTCCTAAAATTCCTAGAAAACTACACGTGTAAACATCACTACTTTTAGAAAGATTTTGAAATTTTTTTTCAACAAATTCGGAGAAACACAAGGAGGTAAATTAGGGAGGTTAATTAATAGGGAAAATCCCTAGAAATAAGGAAAATATATTTGCTTGATTTATGATAACACAAATGTGTCAATTAAATATGTAAGCCGAGATTTTTGTGCCATTTATATGTAAACAAACATTACATATGTGGATTTTTATTTTATTTTATTTTATTTTCATTTATTATCCATTTAGAAAATTTTAAAATGTATTAATATCTGTGTAACTTATCATTTGTAAAATGTTATCATTTACATAAAAAAAAGTTAGCAATACTTTTTACATAAAAAAAAAATTTAAAAAGCAATACGGATGTGGATTTCAATGTTGACGAGTCTTTATACACTTCTGAATTTCTTAATAGCATTCGTATTCAGGTATTCCGCACCATGAACTGGTATTGAAGGTAGGTGCCCTGTCATGTGTATGAGTAGCATTGACCAAAGGAATGGTCTTTGTAACGACACAAGGTTACAAGTATTACATATGGGAACTATTAATAAAGAAGCACAGATCATTTCAGGTGGAAAGGTTGGAACAGTGTGTGTTATACCCCGGATGGTCATAAGTCCGTCCGATACTAAAATGCCCTTCAAGTTGAATAGAAGACAGTTTCCTGTTTCTGTTTGTTTTGCTATGACTATAAACAAAAGCCAAGGTCAGACGTTATCTCAGGTTGGATTATTGCTACAACGTCCTGTCTTTTCTCATGGTCAGTTATATGTTGCTCTTTCGAGATTTAAGAGCAAGGGAGGTCTTAAAGTACTTTGTTGTGATAGAGATGACATCTACAAAGAAGTGCTGCATCGTCTTTAAACCATTTAATTATTTTTATTTGACGTATTTTTATTTATTATTATTGTATTACAATTATTATTTTCTATCTTAAATTTTTTTTAATGTATATGTTATTCTTATGGTATATTGATATTTTATTTTAGTATTTAATATGTTTAATTATGAAAATAAACTAATAAAACTAGCCCGCCCATCGGGCGGGTCTTGAAGCTAGTATCAATATATGGTCTAATAGTAATTCAAATCTAATGTATGATGAAGGTATGTTGCAATATAGATTGGGGTTTGAGTTTAAATACCTGAATGTGGAAGTAAAAGCAAGTGATAATAGTGAAGTAAGTTATAGTATAAAGCATATAAAGACATAACTGAATTAAATTGCGTTGATTGCAAAGTAACGAATGATTAGACTATAATGTGCTATAAGGCATGACGACTTAGTAAATGTTAAAACTTTTAAGAAACATATTGATATGCTGAGAATAAAGTCGAGAAGTGTGTTGCTTAAATGCATAAATATTAAAGCATAATGATGTTTAAGTGTATGTGTAAGGGTGATGAAATCATGTTTTATAGAAAACATGATAGGTGAATTGCGATAGCGAAATATGGATAATTATGATTAGGAACGATACTTAAGAAAAGTTGTGATAGAAATCATAAGTGATATATAATGCGCTAGAAGAGTTGAAAAACATGAATATAATCATGTTGATATATTAGAATAAGTATGATGATAAAAAAGAGATTAAGGAAAGTCTTATAAAATAAACCAAAATGTGAGGTTTATATGCGCAAAAGAGTCGAGTAGACTATTATGATGTGATGGCATAAAGTTGAATATGTGGTCAACTTCGGGTTAACGAGTGAAGTATAAAATGCATCGTGAAAATGCATATAAAATTATAAGACATAAAACCAACAAGTATCATATAATACCTTGTCTAAGACTAAAGAAGAATTAAAGGGTGTGATTGCGTAAGTCTTAAGAAATTTGAAATGAAAAGTACATGATTCATAAACATGTAAATATGTTAAATTGATAATAGCTTGGATCCAACATAAATGTTATAAATCAGTCTGGGATGTGTTATAGTAAATCCTACAAGATGTGTTATAGCCTCGAGTGAGTTTTATAGTAATCCTACGGGATTGTGTAATCTTTTATATAATAAAACAAAACCCCTATTGGGAATTTTTCATTTCAAAAAAATTGGAACCATACCTTATTTAGTAATAATTTTATTTAAAAAAAACATATTTTCTTATTAAGTAACATTTTATATTTATCCATAACACAAGTAGAAGATAAATACAAAAAATATAGATAAGATATTTAAAAAAAATATATATATTTTCTTATTATGTAACATTTTATATTTATCCACAACACAAGTAGAAGATAAATACAAAAAATATAGATAAGATGCAATTAACAATAGGATTAGAATTTTTAAATAATTATTTCAAAAAATTAAAAAAAAAACCCGCGCGTGCGCGAGCATTATAACTAGTATTAATTCTACGGAATGTGTTATAGAAATCCTCTGGGGTGATTCTAATTTACCAGAGATAAGAGGAAATAAAGTTTAAGGCTTTAAGTTAGAGCTAAAATGAAAATTATGTTTAAATAAAATAATTATCAATTTAATTGTATTGAATATATTTTTTAAATAAACAAATAACTTTTGTTTATTAATTGGACGTTAACATGTTAACAAAACTTCTGAAAATAAATCGATTGGCTTGAATATTAAAAACTTACCAAGAGACCCAGCCAGAAAGTCAACAGGGTTTGATTGGGACACATTGCATTAAAAACTTGTACTTGTATATACATTACTACTTTAAGTAGTTGTACCATAAAATATGCAACTAAATCTTCCATAACATGTCGGTACAAAGATACAGGCAAAAGAGGATACGATGTGTCATGTATAGCAGTACATACGTGGACTTATACTACTTTCGTGTCAACTTTATACGAAAGTCGTCTAGTCTAGTCGTCACATACACACCTCCCTTGATCTTACTTACTATTTTTGATATCCTAACACGATATCCATCACCAAAAACAAAACAAACAAGCAAAAATAGCAAGTCATGACAGGCCGTGAAATCCTCAACAAGATGAAGGTATATTTATCTAGTTCTACTTATATTATGATCATTTCATTTTTCGTACATTTTCATATCACTATATTTTAAGGTTTTTTCTTCATGCTTATTGTTTTAATTATTTGTGACTAGTTTTGACTTTGCAACTTTGTTATTGATATTGAAGTTGTGGTTGTAGTTTTGGAGATTTATATATTGGTTTTTTAATTTGTTGTTGTTGTTGTTGTTGACTTAGGTTGGATCTGTTCTGTTAAGGTTTATAGTTTATAATGTTTTTTTAGATCATTGTATATCAGGAACACTTATTGGTTATTGCCGTTTTAATTGATAAATAAGCCTTATTTAGGTGTTGGTTTTCTGGGTTAGTGTATATTAAACTTTTATGCTTATTAGCTTATCAAATACTTTAGTTAAGCATATTGACAATGATTTCTACAAAAGGGATGTCTCCATTATAGAATAAGCTCATAAGCTGCGTAAGTGAGCTTACCCAAACACCCCTGTAGAGTTAAATATATGGTTTTGAATATACAGAATTGTGGAACATTGTAGTGTTTGAGAATTTGTCAAAAAAAGCATTTTGGATAAGCTACCTCAAACACCCTGAAAACTGCGTATCTGCTTATATGCCTGCTTTTCTAATGTCGTATCAAAAGGCAATAAGCAGTTTTAATAAGCAATCCCAAAGGTTGATAAGTATGTTCAGATTCAGTAGAAAGCATCGCGTTTTTTTACAGCTGATTATTTAGCAATCATAAGCACTCGGTAAAAGCGTTACAATTGGATAGTTGTACAAGCAGCCGAATGTATAGCTGAAGAAAACGATCGTTCTAAAACTATAAACCTCACCGGACAAGGGAGGAAGGATTCTTAACCCGTGTGTGTGCTTTGTCTGCCGTTGTATAACGCCTTTCGGTTATTCGGGAAAGTCAGCAAAAAAGTCCATCAATTTTTTTCCTTCTGCTTTTATCCCTGGTCCTAAACTCCTCTTGTATGGGCTTTTGATATTGCATCTGGATGAATTCTAAATGATGCAAGTTAATAGCATATTTGCTAATTACAACGAGTAGTCACTTAGTGTAGAACAATGATTACATCTGATTCTGTGTTTGTTATTTCATACTTAAAATATCGCATACAGTCTTTTGATAATTTTTCTGTCACTAATGCTGGCCTTTTTATCAACAGGAAAAGGTTGGCTTGTCATTTTCTTTAGCCGAAACAGGTAAAGGAAAGAGCAAGATGTCAAAACATGTTACACACGGGTATCATCTAGTT
>LBNU01014254.1:69685-84670 GCA_014162995.1 Artemisia annua | reverse complement strand
GTAAGTTGTCGTGCTATGCCATTTTCTTTGCAATATTGTGTGAATTCATTTGATGTGAATTCTCCACCACGATCAGTTCTGAACATTTTTAATGTTGTCCTTAACTCCTTTTCTATCGTGTTCTTGTATTCCTTGAAAGTATCAAATGCTTGATCTTTCGTATCTAGGAAATACGCCCACATATATCTTAAGTAATCATCTACTAACAAGAATATGTATTTCTTTAATTTCCAGATGGTGTTGGTGGTGTGATTGGTCCACATAATTCTCCATATACTAAGTCTAAAGGTGATGTTGATCTAGTTTTAGCTTTCTTTGGAATGGCACTCTACTATGTTTACCAATTAAACAAACATCACAGATTTGTGTTATATGTTTAATGGCAGGTATTCCTTTAACTAACTCCCTTTGAGCCATAGATTTTAGTGATTCAAAGTTGAGATGTCCTAGTCTTGCGTGCCATAACCAAGTGTTATCTTTTAAGTTTGCTAATAAGCAAACAGGTGTGCCTATCCTTAGACTTGCTTTATATAGACGGTTTCTTTGTCTTGTAACTTTCATGAAGATTTTGTCATCCATGTCATAAAGTCGTAATTCATTATCTTCCATTACTACTTTACAACCAATTTCGGTGAATTGTGCAAGGCTCAATAAATTGCTTTTCAAGCATGGAATGTAATATACGTGTGATATGATTCTTTGCTTCTCGTCATCACATTCTATTAAGATTGAACCCTTTCCTTTGATATCTATGTGTGATCCATCTCCGAATCTCACTTTTCCACTAACCTTCTCATCTAGCTCCTTGAAGTGTTCTCTCACTCAAGTCATATGGTTGCTAGCTCCATTTTCTAAATACCATAGACTATCAATATTTGTCTCTTATGCCCTACGTCATCTTCGTGTAGTGAGACATTTTGATCTTCAACTTCTGTTACATGTGGGTCTTCTAATATTGCCATTTATAAGGTTGGTTCTAAGTCCTCCTCGACAAGATTAGATTGCATACTAGAGTTTGTCTTTGAATGACACCTAGTTGCATAATGTCCCATCTTATTACATTTGTAACATCTTACTTTGCTAAGATCAATGTTTGATCTCTTGAAGTTGTTCTAAGATTTTTCTCCATCTTTTCTTTCTCCCTTAAATTTTCGTGGTTTTTATCTTGTGAAAATTTATATTTTCCACTTCCACGTCCTTTAAAATGCTTTCCTCTACCTTCATGTCTTGTGAACATCAATTTCTCTTGATTGTCCACTTGTTTTCTTTTCTTAAACTTAATTCTTTCTTTATAAGTTTTAAGTCTCCCTATTGCTTCTTCCATTGTCATTGTACTTACATCAGTAGTCTTTTCAACCATAATGCTTGTGTTGCTGCTGCAGTTGCTGCAATAAATTCAGATTCGCATGATGATAATGCTACTGTGGCTTGCTTTTGTGTGCTCCAGCTAATTGGTGAATCACCATAGTAGAATATTATTCCAGTAGTTCCTTTTCCTTCTTGAGTGTTAACTCCATAACTACTGTCGCTGAAACCTTGTATCTTGTTTCCTCCATTATGCTTGTAGGTGATACCATAGTTCATTGTTCCTTTAACATAATGTAGTACTTGCCTTATGGCCTTCATGTGTTGCTCTTTTGGTTCTTGCATAAATCAACTAAGTAATCCAATAGGATAACTTAAGTCAGGTCTTGTGTGAAGCAGATATCTTAGACATCCAATTAAGCTTCTATATTCAGTTGAGTTGACCATTGTTCCTTCAGTGTTCTTTGTCAGTCTTGTTCCTGGATCCATAGGTATTAGGGTTTCATTGCAGTCTGTCATTCCAACTTCCTTTAGGATCTTGCTTGCGTAGGCGGAATGCTTTATTGATATGCCATCTCCAGTTTGTGTGACTTCTGTCCTTAGATAGTAAGCTAATAATCCTAAGTCATTCATTTCAAATTTATCTTCCATTTGAGTTTTAAACTTGTCGATCTCCTTCTTTGGTGTGCCAGTGATGATTAGATCATCTACATAGACTCCTATAAGTAGAATTGAGTCTTTTGATGCATTCGTGTAGATCGCTTGTTCTAGTGCACATTTCTTGAAATCTAATGACTTCAAAGTGTTATCTAGTTTTATGTTCCATGCACGTGGTGCTTGTCTTAGTCCGTATAGAGCTTTTATAAGTCTATAGACTTTTCCAGAATTCTCTCTTTTTATAAATCCTTCGGGTTGTGGAACGTACACTTCTTCTTTTAAATCTCCATGTAGAAACGCAGATTTTACATCAAGATAATGTACTTCCCATTTGTTGTTAGCAGCTATGGCGAGTAATAATCTGATAGTTTCCATCCTTGCTACAGGTGCGAAAACTTCTTTAAAATCTATGCCATGCTCTTGTATGTAGCATTTGGCTACTAGTCTTGCTTTATGCTTGACTATGTTTCCATTAGCATCTTTCTTGGTCTTAAATACCCATTTTAAGCCAATTGCTTTATGTCCTTTGGGTAGAGTGGTTAGTTCCCATGTGTTGTTCCTATTGATGGAATCTAACTCGACCTTCATTGCTTCAATCATTTAATGTTCTAAAACCTCTCAATGGTGTATGATCAAAGTGTTGAGGCGAATTTGTGGTTGATATTGAACCACTGTCACTTTGATAGGTTGATTGTACTGAGGTAATTGGTGTAACTTGAGGATTTACTCGTGATGAAATTGTTGATGGTGTGTGAAGTGTTTGTGAATGTGAGGGTGAGCTTGTTGTTGATGTTGTATAATCATCATCATCATTGTTAGGGAAATCATTGTCTTCGTCATTTGGTTGTATTTCTTGATCATGATGTTCATTTGTGGCTTCAATATTTTCTATTTTGAAGTCAATCCATTCAGGTTCATCATTAGTGTGTTCACTCATGTAATCCTCCCAATCCCATGCTTCATCCTCTTTAAACTTCACATCTCTACTAACACATATCTTTTGTGTTGTTGGATCAAATAGTCGATAAGCTTTTGATCCTTGTTCGTTTCCTAAGTATACCATTCTATTGCTTCTATTATCCAGCTTTGTTAAGCGTTGTGATGGGACCTTTGTATATGCTATACGGCCGAAAAATCTTAGATTTTCTAAGTTTGGCTTTCTTCGTTTAATAGCTTCATATGGAGTAATGTCTTCTAGTGCCTTCGTAGGAACACTATTTAAGATGTATATAGCATGTCTAACAGCTTCAGCCCAAAAGTTTTGTGGCATGTTAGTTGCTTTCATCATACATCTTGTTGTAGACATGATAGTCCTATTTCTTCGTTCGACTACTCCATTTTGTTGTGGTGAGTAAGGAGCGGTAAGTTGTCGTGCTATGCCATTTTCTTTGCAATATTGTGTGAATTCATTTGATGTGAATTCTCCACCACGATCAGTTCTGAACATTTTTAATGTTGTCCTTAACTCCTTTTCTATCGTGTTCTTGTATTCCTTGAAAGTATCAAATGCTTGATCTTTCGTATCTAGGAAATACGCCCACATATATCTTGAGTAATCATCTACTAACAAGAATATGCATTTCTTTAATTTCCAGATGGTGTTGGTGGTGTGATTGGTCCACATAAATCTCCATATACTAAGTATAAAGGTCATGTTGATCTAGTTTTAGCTTTCTTTGGAATGGCACTCTACTATGTTTACCAATTAAACAAACATCACAGATTTGTGTTGTATGTTTAATGGCAGGTATTCCTTTAACTAACTCCCTTTGAGCCATAGATTTTAGTGATTCAAAGTTGAGATGTCCTAGTCTTGCGTGCCATAACCAAGTGTTATCTTTTAAGTTTGCTAATAAGCAAACAGGTGTGCCTATCCTTAGACTTGCTTTATATAGACGGTTTCTTTGTCTTGTAACTTTCATGAAGATTTTGTCATCCATGTCATAAAGTCGTAATTCATTATCTTCCATTACTACTTTACAACCAATTTCGGTGAATTGTCCAAGGCTCAATAAATTGCTTTTCAAGCATGGAATGTAATATACGTGTGATATGATTCTTTGCTTCTCGTCATCACATTCTATTAAGATTGAACCCTTTCCTTTGATATCTATGTGTGATCCATCTCCGAATCTCACTTTTCCACTAACCTTCTCATCTAGCTCCTTGAAGTGTTCTCTCACTCTAGTCATATGGTTGCTAGCTCTATTGTCTAAATACCATAGACTATCAATATTTGTCTCTTTATGCCCTACGTCATCTTCGTGTAGTGAGACATTTTGATCTTCAACTTCTGTTACATGTGGGTCTTCTAATATTGCCATTTATAAGGTTGGTTCTAAGTCCTCCTCGACAAGATTAGATTGCATACTAGAGTTTGTCTTTGAATGACACCTAGTTGCATAATGTCCCATCTTATTACATTTGTAACATATTACTTTGCTAAGATCAATGTTTGATCTCTTGAAGTTGTTCTGAGATGTTTCTCCATCTTTTCTTTCTCCCTTAAATTTTCGTGGTTTTGTATCTTGTGAAAATTTATATTTTCCACTTCCACATCCTTTAAAATGCTTTCCTCTACCTTCATGTCTTGTGAACATCAATTTCTCTTGATTGTCCACTTGTTTTCCTTTCTTAAACTTAATTCTTTCTTCATAAGTTTTAAGTCTCCCTATTGCTTCTTCCATTGTCATTGTACTTACGTTGGAATATTGTTCTATAGATGCAACTATTTTCAAAGACCTATCAGGTACATCATTTAGTAGTTTCCTTACTAAGATTTGATCTTCTATTGTGTGTCCTAGACTAGCGGCTTTGTTTACAAGAGTTGTGAGTTTTCCTGTAAAGGTGTCGATTGATTCATCTTCCTTCATGTGTAACAACTCAAAATCAGATTTGAGTGTTTGTAGTCTCGCTTGTTGAACTCTCTCTTTGCCTATGTGTCTAGTTTTCAAAGCATCCCATATGGCTTTCGCGGTTTTGTGCTTTGTTATTTAAAGGTAAGGCTTGGTAAAGGTATGCAATAGCAGTTTTATCCTTTTTCTTATCGGATTTAGTCGTATCTAACGGCTCTATTGCTTCCCATAACCCATTTGACTCTAGAATGATTTGCATTCGAATTGCCCATAATGAGTAATTCGTGGGTTTTAATATCAGGCATTGGAACTGAGGTGTAGTATTGGTTATACTAACTTCCTTTTTTCCATTATCTCTACCTTCTTTCGTCATATCTTTAGGATATTGACTAAAAAATCTCCTAAATTTCTAACACAAGATGTGTTAAAAAAATATCTAGCGCTTTTTTATTGTTTTGTGTTTTATAGACTATCAAAACCTTATAGGATTAGTTTTAATCCAGAAACTATCCTCAGAGATTATATATATTCTAAAAATGAATAACTTAAGGTTAATTACTCCTTAAAAATTATTCATAATAAGCAGTATAATCACTAGGTTATTATATTTTCTAAACCTTGACAAGATACTAAATTATAATAAACGAAGTAACTTATCTAAAAATAAAACTATACAATATATATCAAAAATTTAATATATACTATATGAAAAAACTTAAAATTGAAGGGTGGTTATTGTAAATTTGGAACCTGGGGGGTTATTAATAAAATCGACGCCCCTTTTGTTGGTTCGGTGTTGCCCTGGCACTTATTTTTGCTCTCTTTTGTTTATCTCTTGAGAGATAAAATCGTCTCCTTTGTTGAGACTCAAAACTGCTCCTCTAATGGTTTGACCGCCGAGTGTTTTTGGCTTTGGTTAACCAATCTTCTTCTGCACGGTTGGTGTGTTCTATTCTCAAACGCCCGTGATCCCTTTGATGCGAAAATGTGTTTTCGTTCACTTGTTGGGATTCTTCTGTCATGTATTGATTTGAATCAAGTGGTGATTCAAAGTTATGGGTGCTTGGTTTGATTCTTCAGAAAAACAGGTGTGTTTGTTCCTTGTTTTTTGAATCAATAATTTGCCCCTTTGATGACTTTGTGTTTATCGAATTTGGTATATGGTTTTTTTCTTTGTTTTTTTTAATCGATTCAGTACTAGTTGTTTAAACCGAGTACTATCTTGATTCCTTGGGCTTTTGCTCTATTTCGGTATGTATTTTCGATCGGATTTTTTTGCAAAGGATTAAAAGAGGAACCTCTTTAGATGCCGGTAAAACAATCACTTTTGTGATTGATACCTTGGTGACGAAAGATTGGATTCTCTTGATGTAAAACACAATAAAAATGATTTATGATTATTGTGGTTCGAAAGGTTTTGCAAAAAATTTTTTTTACCGAGACACAGGAGTGTATCGATTCAAGAACAGTGTGTACAAAGACCTTAGTATATGATGATTTGGTTAAAAATACCAAACCTGCTCTGATACCAATTGTTGGCCTTAAACGATGGATCTACGGTCTATAACGTGGTCAAGATATACCAAGACACAAATACGGGATTTAATCTTTACTAGAAATAATAAGTTTTATAAATCTGTCATCATCTTTGTTCGAATACAATTGCTAACTATATATACATGTCGAATGGGTACAATTGAAAGGTTGTGATGGTTCGAAACCAACAGACATGACCATTCGATTTGTAACTACCTATAACTGTTTTTAACTAACTTTTGTAACTGTCTTGTAATTGCCATTTGGTGCAGAGGATTGGGATTAACCCAATCAAACTGACCCAACCAACATCTAACTTGACATAAATAGCTCTTTAGAGAAACTTCTGATGGAAATCTGGAATATTAGACTATCTTTAAAAAAAAAACTCACAGAAGCTTTATAAGCATTGATAGTATAGAATTCAGGATAAGTAAGCATGTGATTAAGACCAATTGCGACTTCAATGAATAGTTCCAAGCTACAATCCCGGAAATCAGTTAAACAAGTAATCGTATCCGTTTTTGGAAAACAAATACGAGTAATTTTATTGATTTGTCTAACTAGAAATACTAATGAGCTTTCAAATTAACAAATTCACACTTTATCACCACTCGGATGCGTATAGTTTCTATATATAACACAAATCTATTGTAAGACAATTCAAATCGATTTGTCAATCAACTAAACACTTGCATATAGGAGCTGGTTCCATGTATCAGGTAGCCCAGGAACACACCAATGACTGCAGTCTACACCTGAGCCGCCACCATAAGACGAAGGATGTGCATCTTTCCTTAATTGTGACAAGGTTGTGATATCTAGCAAGTAAACAGGCTTCTTTATACTCCCTAAAACTTTGTTCAAAACACCTTGAGCTTCAGGTAATCCTGCTGGATATGTTGATCCTTGTAGTGGTTGTAGTTCTCCATAGCAACTCTTGGATGATGATCCCCATTCTTTTCCCCTAATGTTAAACAAACCATAAGTCTCATACAAATAAGATACAAATTCAAGACGCTTATTTTCTCCATACTTATAGACGTGCCATATTTTTGTGACAAGCATATGAAGAATTGTTCACATATATTAAGCACGGAAAAATAATAAATGGCAAAAATACATAGACATGTAACTATAAAATTAGATACTTTAGGTGCTGAATAGCAGGGCCGTCCCATGAATCTTTGAAATTTTTGAGGGCCCTGTACGAAATTATATAATGAGGCCTTTCGATAAGCGATATTATATATAAAGTGTCACTATTTATAAGATATATTGCAATTAGTATCAAAACGTTCTAACATATTACCCATTTAAGATATTTTTCCATATAAATACTCTTTTCTTTGTCAAAAATATGTCGACACATGCATATAATTATTAATGGGACAACTTTTGGGGCCCCTAAAAATTTTGAGGCCCTGAGCGGTCGCTCACCTTGCACACCCTCAAAGACGGCTCTGCTGAATAGCATAAAATTTGAACGCACCTAAATTGGAGTCTTTTATTGGCTTACCTTAACGCGTATGGATAGTCGATAAACCGATTTTAGTCTTTTATTGGCTTACCTTAACGCATATGGATTGTCGATAAACCAATTTTAGTCTCTTTTGTTTTTATGATTATATTTTTGTACATATCTTGTCTTGAGGGTGGATGAAGAACTTACTGATAATGCGAAGGAGAAATCCCTTGAAAGAATACTTTGGTCTTGGACGGATCAACATTTTGATCGACCCATTTCCCCCATGTTGTCATANTTGTAAATTCTGTACTAAAAGGCTTTAAACTCATATCTAACTGTGTCTTGCCAAGAAAATGTCAAAATGTAACTCTGAATTTTTTGTAATTTAAACCTTCAATTTCTGAAAAAAATTTACTTGCTTATTTTCTTTTGCGTGCACATCTGTTATTTTGGTCTGGTGTCCTTATGCTAGCTGACCTTTTGTGCCGACAATTCGAAAAATACAGATCATCTGAATTTGGGATTCAGTTGACTATTTTTGTAAAGTGAATCTTTGTTATTTGACCATAAATTTTGGAAAACAAATCTTAGTTGGCTTCAGTTTCTCTGTTTTCTTTTTTAACATACACATCTGTTCTTATGGAATGGTGTCCTTTTGCTAGCTAACCTTTTGTGCCGACAACTCCAGAAATAAAAAGAGAAACTGAGTACAGTATATATAAAAGGCCTATATCAAATTCTTGAAATCCAACTGAAACCACACATCATGTTGCTTGGATATTCATAAACCATGCATCTTGTCAATATATATAATAAAATTCTAATACATGCATGCATACGAACTATGTCCCGTACTTGAAGGACTCGTAGAGCATAGAATAAAGGAACGCTGATGCATGATTTCAACTCATGACATTCGATTTACGCTTTATATCCTACTATTAGGCTATCATCGCCGGGAAAAAAAATATATGAAACTAGTCTATAGGACATTAAGAGACTCATAGATATACCTGAAATGTAAGAGATGTAAGGGAGTCTTTGTGCTGAAAATTGGTCTTGGATTTGGGTGCAGATGCATGAAGCAAACAAGCTAATGATTGCCACATATTCTCACTTAGTGAGTCTCCTACAAACATCACCTTCTTCCCTCTCCATTTGTTCAGCAAATCCAACCCATTAAACCTAAGTTAATTACACATTATCTTTCAGATTATTTTATAATCACATGAATATAACTTTTTGATGTAAAAGTAGATAAGCTATATGTATGTTAGCAGGACGGACACTGGACTCAAAATCATCAGACGCACATATATTTTTTTACTATATAAAAGAAAAAATATATGAACTAAAAGGCACGATTTAAATTAAAAGTAGTAAACAAAATAAGAAGACACATATTGGACTAACTAAATAAGACATGTTTCTATGTGACACAAAATTTAGGGATCATATTTTACCGGGTGGAATACCCTTTACCCTCAAAAAAATTTAGGGATCAGATTCATTTTAGAGAAATCGGGCATTTAAAAAAAATTTACACTACGCGGTAAACATCCATCGGGTTCCTAAAAATCCCCGAGAACCTCCCTATGTCCGCCCCTGAATGTTAGTTGTCTATTCTATATTGTATTCGTTAAAATAAGTTTACACACGAACTTTAATTTTTTTATTGTGTAACAATATAGTTTAAAAATATGATATTTAAACATACGCTCCACAAAGTCACAAATATTATATTTAAAAGATGTTTATACATCCTATATATGGACCAATATACTTCATAATTAATATCATCATCAATTATAAGGGGCGGCTGTTTTAATTGAACTAAAAGTACCTATTTATTTAATTATTTTTTTTTTATTATTATTATTTTTTTTTGAACAAAGGCATTTTATTAGACAAAAGTACCTATTGATTATTGTACTTTATTACAAGCATCAACATTGGTCCAAATTTTCCCTAATACTTTTCAAAAACCACTTTAGTTTATAGTAATCAAGATCAACTAAACATGATTGTTAATCCAATCCATTTCACCCTCTTAATTGTAAATGAAAAGAAAACTGCACATACAAAAATACCAAAGTGTCCTAATATGGGAACTTGACATATGATTAGGAAATAATTGTATTTTCATGACATGACATGAAATTTATATATATTGCAAATCACGCGTACAAGTTCTGTTCAAAAGACAAGGAGATACTATTTTCCATAATAAAAACACAAAACGTTAACCGCAGAACTTTCATCAGCTGTTTATTTAATTTTGCATGCTTACGATTTTATTTTTATTTTTAATAAGAAAGGCAAACTAAAGAACACATACCTGGGCAAGTTACACGAGTCAGGTTGCCAAGCATATTTGAGATACTGAGTGTCTGAACGGCCATGTTTAAGACAATCGTATCCAGAATCGATATACGGGCAGCTTGAAGCCGCATAGAGTGGATACGAATTATCAACTACCCATTTTCCCTTATATAAGTTACACCCCAACAACTCTCTCCCTCTTAATAGGCTACTACTATTCGTAGCGATATTATTGGATGATGACAAAGGTACATGTGATTTCGCTAAAGTCGCAACTAAAATAAGTTGCGCTTGAAGAACAAGAACAGCACCAGTCAACAAAAGACATCTTCTTTGGTAACCAAAATCCATGCTTTTATTGGATTTTGGTGAAGGGAGTGTGGTGAGGGCTATGCTTAATCAATAATTGTGTGTACAAAAGGCTGTCTTTGTGCCCCTTGGTCTCTCATGCAATTACTTCGTTCATTATTATATATAGCGAACATTCATGCGCATGACCTATATGACCATACATATACATGTACATGTATATGCATGTAAATGTACATATATATAATATTTTTTTATGGTAGGGTGTAAGCAAGAACCATTCGTAGTTGTTCAGAATCGTGACATCTTATTTAATTTTAGTACGAGCATTGTACTATGTAACAAGCTAGGTTACGTGACTAACACTGCACATAATATATAAACTGATATTCGCACGTGAAATTAGTTTATGTGAATACAAAATGTTATGCTTGTTTTAGCAAGGATCGAGCTAGAAGAAAAGGGGGATTACAAAGTAATTTTCCAAGCCGATCATCCAAACTAACAACGTAGTGTTTACTCTCCTTTACTTGTGACTAATCCAAGTGTGTTTTTAGGGTTATAAGACGGTTCAAACACGTCAATATACATATCCATTTTTATTTTTTTTTTCTCCAAAGGTGCAAGTTTTATTAATAACACAAATAATACATCAATGATTCAAGAGATAAGACATGCCTAATCTCTTATCACAAATACAAACCTATATCTCAAACACAAAAAAGACTAAGCTGCTATCTCAGACCTTCTACTCTCAGCAACATCAGATAAATCAATGATTATGCAGCTAAATAAATAAATAAATAAATAAAAATACTTTGTACATTAAGTGATAGTACTAACGTTATAAATAGTGCGAGGCACGACATTACGGCATGACCAAGCCTCACGCATTAGCGGCTAAGGCGAAGCTTTTTCGTTTTTAAGGCGTGACTTAAGACGGCACAACATATGAAAATATTTATATATTTCTATCATATTTCATAAATATCAAGTTTACAAAAGCGTTGTACATAATGAATAAGGTTAAAACACTATCCCTACATGTAATATTCTTCATATAAAAAAATAAAAAATATCGAAGTTGAATAAAAAAAACCATCACGCCTCACGTCTAGCGCGTCTTATCGCGCCTTTTCCCACCACATCTCACGTCACGCCTACAGTCGATGCCTCACGTTTTAACGGCGTCTTGGCGCCGCTATAAGGAGCCTTTTAGTACCATGGATAGTACACCTTTTTTCTAAATTTCCTATTGGTTTCATTATATATAGATATCAAATTTAATGCATATTTAACTTAAGTTTCTACGTATCAAGCTGAGTATCAGAGTTAAGTCTCATAACTGAATTTTTCCAACTATTTCCAAATTTTAGGGAAATGATATATGCATGGCACTTACATTATAAATGTATAAAAAGTATAAAAGACTGAAAAGGATGGAAAAGGAGAGAATTGAAGTCTCATCCGATTGGAGTTTTGGTTTTTAGCAACGTAACTTCTTGTTGGAGTTATAGGAAATGAATATATATTGGCTGGATTCAATATATGAAAGATATATTGGTTGTATTCTTGTATTAGTTTATATGTGAGAAAAGATAGTGGATGTTGATTAGGAGATATATTTGACCTAAAGGTATACTGTATTCGATCACTTTGCAAGGACTTTTATGCAATGGAAAATGAAAGATAATCAACAATATATTCGGAGAAAATACTAGTACTTTGCATATGTCCTGTCAACATAAAATATGTTTATGGTATTAAAAACATATGTAATTAACTAGAGCTCATCTTCTATTAGACGCAAAACCCCAATAAGAATTGCAAAAAAAGCATATGTTCTTTCTAATTTTTAAAGAGATGTTGACTGATTTTGGCAACTCGTGAGCTTCTTGTACCCTTTTCTTGTTCCATGTAACTTTCTTGCCAGTTTTCACAATGGGACAAGAGATGAAAAATTAAGTTAGAAAAAGGTCTTACATATTATTAACATTGAGACTTAAATAAGAACCGTTATATTTTTTAAGACTGGATTAGATGCTAATACCAACTTACCAAACTCCACTAACTCACCAACTTGAATAAGTCGTTTAGCAATCAACATCTGCCATCACGATATACATATCGGCCCCTGGTTTGCAATTTAATGACAGTAATCAAGATATACATCCATTATATTTAAGATAACAATATGGATTGAAAATGGCATAATACGTTACAATCATGACACTTATGCAATAAAGACAACAGTTCCACATAATTTTAGCCACCTTATTTGATTAATTTCTATATTAATTTTTGAGGTATACAAAACTCAATTTTCTTTTTGGAAATTGACAAAAATAGTCCGGTCGCAACGGTGTTTGGTCACTTTTTGGACCTCATGTGACTTTATTCGAAAATAGACTGGGGCGACCGGGCAACTTGTACCACTAACCATAAGCCGCCACTTAGCATGTACTTGGGATGCTTGTCGAATGCATGGGTGGGTTGCCCGTCTCCCCGGTCTATTTTTTAATAAACGAACATGAAAGTCCAAAAAGTAAATTACCAACTAAGCGATGGTATATATTTGTAATTTTCCCTTTTCTTTTTTGCTTAAGGGGAGACTACTAATTGTACGTGTGTAATGGACGTATTTAAACAAGAAAGAGACAAATTTGACTAATTATTTTCACTATACCCAAATTTTAAAAGGATTTTTTTTTTTTTTTTTTCAAAACCATAGTTTCTAATCTTTTGACCGTAATCCACATAGCTTGAACCTAACGTCACACAAATTCTAACGGAATAAACCCTCGAACAAACCATTTCTATCATGTTTATATTTGAACTGCGTAAAATTCTTTTATTTATCTAAAAAAAAGGTGAACTATAGCGATTAAACTTGATAACATGTAATTAACAAGACTATATTTCAATATCTTTTTGTTTTCAAAACAATAAATGACACAAAGATTTACCAATAATGGTATAAACAAGTTGCATCAGCTATCATCATGATGAGCCAAAAAAATGAAAAATGCCGCATGCTTTCATGATATCACCATAAAGTGAATTGAACATACCGGATAAGAAGTGTATTGCCCAATTATTAAGAGGCGATATGGTAAAAGAGTATATCCACTAATCTTTTTCATCATTTATTTTATGCACACATGTTCAAGTTGTTTAAACATTCTTTAGCTAGTTAAAAACCAAGGGTTGGGGTTTGTTCTTACTCCTTAACCTTTTCTTCATTCATGTTTTAAAGGATAATAACAAAAAAAATGTATATAACTTGTTTATTTTTGTTGGTTTATGTTGCTTTTTTTTTTCATACTAAAACACAAAATTTTCAAATTTTGACTTTTTATGTATTTTGTTCATGTACAATGATCATTTTACCCTTCAATATTAACATGATAGTTAAAAAATGTAAAGGTAGAGAATGGTCACAAAATATAAACAAAAGTCGAAATCTAAAATGTTTGTGTTTTAATAGCCAAAAAAACATGCTTCGCAAAATAACAAAAATTGACAAGCTAGATAATTTTTTTTGTTATCATCCATTTTTTAAAGCCAACTTCTGAATGATTACCATTGAATAACTCAAACCCATATGATTGCATTTCGAAGATGGTGGAAACTCCATGACACCTTTCTAAACATGTTGTGGGACTTCCATCGATTGCTTCACTGAGTTTTACAGATAAGAAAATAAAAACTAACCAATAAGATAAAGATAGCCCTTCCTATGTGCCTTCACATGAAAGTTATAACTCAAAGCCCACCATTAACATGTCTTCACATTACAAAAATAAACAATATCTTTTTGGAAAATAAGTACTAGCATTACATTTTGTTATACACGTAGCATATGCAGTGGTGACCGGTGAGAAACAGAACAACGCAACTAGACAACCTCGATATAGAATTTCTATCAAACATGATATGATACCAACTATATAGAAACACGACTAGCACATGCAAACCCCAACCCGACCCCGTGACAACGATACTTCTTGAAAACAAAATACGCAATCAACAAAAATTAGCAGGAGAAAAAAATTTCTACTTTTTCATCTTCTTAAGAAGGGGAAAACTTTTTCTTTAAAAAAATTAACCAAAAAACGCGTTTACATGATGATATTAAAAGTTTTAATTAAAATTGTAGAAAGTTTTTCCACTATCATTTGTCTTTGAAAAAATATTTTTTCCCTAAGAAAGTAGCTCAACTTCTCACCAACTAAACTCACACACCAAAGTTGTTGAAAATCAATTGAGTACGAGTAGAATATTTTGAGCATTTCTATTTACACACTTGACATTCGATATAAATCATAGCAGTGAAAGTATGTGTGGGCTTATCACGTCAAAATGTCATCAAATATTATATTTCAATATTCCATACAAATTGTAGGTTCTTGATTCATTTATATTTTATTTTATAGTATTTACTTTAATTGTTTCTTACTTTTATTATAATAATAACAATAATAATAAGAAAAAAATAATATTTGTTGGGACACTTTTGACTGGTTTAGGGTG
>LBNU01014254.1:0-54301 GCA_014162995.1 Artemisia annua | reverse complement strand
TTCCAAAAACAATCCTCGATTGCTTTTCTAATTTGGTATACCTTTTTCTAAATCCAAAGCAACGTCTCTTCCTATCCAATGTTTGCGTTATATTACAAACTTGGGTATTCTTCTCCACCTTTGTCGCAACAAAGAGGTCTTGGTTTTGTTGTATGATTTTGAAAGCCAACAAAGGTTTTGTAACAAAGTTTTCTTTGTTCTTTGTCGCGTTCAAGATCAAGCCAACACAAACCTGCAAGTCTTCTACAACGTTGTTCTTCCTTCTTGCTTCAAACAGCATCTACTCTTGTTCCACGCTATGTGTCAAGAGTCTTCCCTTCTTTGTTGTCACGCTATTTCAGTGGCCAACATGGGTTCCAACAATATTGTTCTTCCTTCTTGTTTTGTTGTCGCGTTTCAAAGATCACAACAAAACTCCCACCAATTTGTTTGGTGTCCATGTTTGTTCCTTCAATCTTCGTTGGATTGAAGTCGTTGCTATCTTGCAACTATCGTTGGTTCTGATCGTGTCTTCCCCAACATCCTTTGTGTCTTCCCTTCTTGGTCTCTTGATCCTCTTGATCAAAAACCTGAATCACATCTTGTAATCTTGCAAACCTTTGCCTCTGATTTGTTTTTCCCAGGTTTGAACCTTTGGCTCTGATACCAATGTAGAATCGTTTTCAGAGGTTTGTTTCATAATCTAATTCAGAACAAGGCACAAGATTTGACAAGGAATTGATTCATTAGATTAACAACATAACAGTAGGTTACATTGTACAAAAGAGACACACCGAAAACATTACATGTAAATGACTATATATAGGGTATGAAAGGTTGCGAGTGAACCATCATGACCCTTCGGTTTGTAACCGAATTCTGTAACTAATAACTAACTAACTTCTATAACCGCCATAACTATAAAACGGTTATTAACTATCTAATGTACAACTTCAGCCCTTTGGCTTTCGTTTATTATCCATACAAGACTTATGCAATTATAAAGGTGCCAACATCATCATCGACAATTGATACATATTCTTTCCCATAATTGGGTTTTCTGTAACTTATAAGTAGACGTTGTGGCTGAATGTTGCAAATGTGGTAATCCGAGATAAACTTAGAGCTATTGATCAGTGACTTCCATTGTTTTGACACTGGTGTGAATCTAATCACCGATTTGACCGGAAGCCTTTTAATGATTTCTTCTTGGATATCTAAAGGTATGCAATAGTCTGACATTATGATTTCTTGGGATAATCGAGTTCGTTTGTATCAATGTATCAGGATCTGTTTAATTAGGGTTTATGATAATGGACGAACGTACTTATGTGTCCATCTTGGGTTTTATTTATATTAAATCACTGT
The DNA here is from genome assembly GCA_014162995.1 of Artemisia annua. NCBI lineage: Eukaryota > Viridiplantae > Streptophyta > Magnoliopsida > Asterales > Asteraceae > Artemisia > Artemisia annua. The sequence goes on along the minus strand of LBNU01014254.1, from coordinate 52,954 downwards.
ACCATTGAATATACATATTTAATTATGCGTTTTAAACTTGGCAAATATTACGTTGAATGAGATATGGTAACTTTCTGAAAGAATAAATACATATTTAAGAGTTTTTTTATTTGACCCTTGTAGTTGGAAAACAATATCGCACGAGTATTTGCACTTTAAAGTTATTTACAATATGATATTAAGTGCTTTGATTCATATCGCAACAACAATAACATCTCCTTGCAATAATTCAGAAAAATAAATTTGGGTATGTAAGGTTTTTTCGCCTTTTAAAAAAGACGTAACATCTCATAGTTTTAGCTGAAATGGTTAATTAATGGCTTTTGTGATGTGTTGTTCTAGTTAGGCATTTTAAAAATTATTCTGGCTAAAATTATGACTATTAACCTTTTCCGGAGAGTCAAAAAACCTTAAATCGCACAGAATTTTCACTTCAATGCTTTAAATTGAGAAAAGAAAAGTTGAATACCTTAAAGTTAAATTAGGCTAGAGTAGAGAACCTTTTTGTGCGATTTGACTTTTTTCTTTCTTTTTTTAGGTAGATTGTGGAAGTACTATTTTGGCTTACTAATCAATACGTTTGACTCGAGTGGAAGTTAAACATTCTGTTTTACTAGGATTATAAGATTCAATGACTTTTCCTTCTAGTTTGTAGATAATTTTATGATGTTTAATCTGCTAGCAGTTTACTAAACAAACGAACACATCTATTTTAGAAAAGTTTATAAAGGTTTTTTTTTTTTTTTTTTTTTTTTTTTTTTTTTTTTTTTTTTTTAACTGTAACATAGGTTTTGTCAATGCTTAATATTGATCACTTCTTGAGAAAGGGGCAAACTTTGGTTCTTTAGTCGAATGGATTAATTTTTAATCTCGATATATAAGCGGATTTAGTTACAAATCAAACAAACACACTCTGTTTGAAAGTTGTAGTGTTTATAGTAATTGCATTTGCAAGGCACCTATCCAGTTACTAAAATTAACATAAAAGACGGGTGTGTTTGGTACAGAGAAATAGAGGCAAAGAAATGGAAATGGGCTGATTTCTCATGTTTGGTAGGTTGAGAAATCAAATGGGTGGAGAATTTCGAATTCTCAAGGAGTTCACCTCTTTGTATTTTGTTAACTTTGATTTCCACCCTTATTGTTGTGGAAATGGAGAGAATTGAGCTTTAAAAAATAATTTTTTTAAATATTAAGTTTTTTTTTGAATAATTTTTTTTCAAAATAAGTTTTTTTTTTAATATTTTTTTAAAACATAATTTTTTATAAAAAATGATTTAAAGAAATAAAATTTTTATAAAATAATTTTTATACAAAATAAATTTAAAAAAAAATAATTTTTTTTTAAAAATGTTAAAAAAATAAATTAAAAAAATATATAATTTAATTTTTTTAAATATATATTTTTTTAGAATTGTTGTTTAGAAAAAGTAAATTTGTTTAAATAATTTTTATAAAAAATAAATTTAAAAAAAAATAATTTAAAAAAAATATAATTTAAAAAAATATTTTTTTTAAATATATTTTTTTTAGAATTATTATTTAGAAAAAAAAATAATCAAAAAATAATTTTTTTTTTATTTCCCGGGTCAAGTCTCTGTTGTTACCAAACATTATAATTGAACAAAATTCTCTACTGATTTCTATTCTCTCAATTTCTATTCTCTACTTCATTTCTATTCTCTGAAATTCTCTCTACCAAACACACCCTAGAGAAGAGGAATTGTAAATTGGTTCTTTGACTTTGAAAGTCAACATGCAGTACAGATTCGTAAAAATGGTTACTGATTGATTAGAGGTTCATCACTGGGATTGGATTTCAGTTCCAGGGGTGCGATAGAACCTGTCACACATCGTTGCCTAGTGGTGAGGGCTGGGAAAAAGTTTCAACTTGCTCAAACAAAGAGGAACAGGTCTAATAAATCCTTAGCCAGGACTCATGGTTTTCGTCTAAGAATGAGGACTACTAACGGAAGAGCTGTGTTGAAGTGCAGAAGAGCCAAGGGCCGATGGATTCTGTGCACCAAATCTAACCCTAGTAGCGGAAAACGTGCTTGAGTTGGTATAATTCTACTTTAAGGGTCACCCACGACGACCTATTTTGTACTAGTTTCTTCAATTTATGTAATTTTTTGTTATAATTTGAAGTTATGGTACCTATTCAAACATCTCTCATGTGACCATCTCAATCAAGCATAGATCCACACAAACTTGTACAATGTCCTCATATTTTCATGATACAATTGGGAACATATAGCAAGATGATTAAAAGACTTGATTTTACATTGTGTCGACATCAGTAACCGACGTGCAGACATATATATACATCAAGCTGTTGGATATGAAGCCATCATAGCAATGCCACAGAGTCCTTCCTTAGCTTCGACATCTCTTTGCATCCTGATGTAGCCTTCTTCACCCCAACTCGTGCCCCATGAATTCTTCACGAGCCAGTATTTGATACCATCATTGCTGGTTCCATACCCGACTGCTGTCACCCCGTGGTCCAACATAGTTCCACAAGTTCCGTTAAAGACGCCATTGGAGTAAAACTGGAAGTCAGATTCTCCAGCATCAATGGCAACAGAAACAAGTTGCATCCTTCAAAAGTGCCAATTCACTGTTTACAGGTACATCCTCATGTCCAGTAATCTTGGCAGCATGAATAGATTCCTCTTTTGTATTGCATGTTGCATCTTCTGCTTGGTAAGGGTATGGTGCCTCAGTGTTGATGCCTTTGTTATTGACAATAAATGTAAATCCACCATCCATGTACCCGCCTCCACACCCTTGGTCTTCACCACTTCGGTCACAATCCACTAGTTCCTGCTCAGATAGTGAGATCAGTTTCCCAGTTGTGAGTTGTGTAATTCCTTCCGTAGCAGCAATTGTTGAAAATGCCCAACAGCTTCCTGTTGATCAAAGAACAATAACAGTTAAAACCTATTAAGTAGAAGAAAATGAAAATTATTGATCTGGTATTTACGACGGACTTACCACATTGACCTTGATCCTTGATTGGTGTAATAGCCCCTTTCTTCCTCCAGTCCATGCTAGATGGAACCGCAGTCACATCTGCATACCTGAATGGTGTGGCTTTTCTCAACGCTGGTTCAGATGGGAACTTAAATCCGTTACGAATTGCCTTAAACTCCTCATTTGTTTGGTCAGCAAATCCGTTGACGCTCAGCTTGTAAGAGTCATTAACACTAATTACAATTTCTTAATTAAACAAAAGAATCCCCAGCGACATGTCGCTGGGGAAACATGAGCGGGAAAAGTTCCCGCCACGTTTTACGAAGAAATATTTGGTCAAAACATAACGGCTTTATCCCCGGCGACATGTCGCCGGGGAAAAGTACACAATAATTTATTTGACTTTTCTACGAGAATTTGTGCCACGTAGGATCTATTTTTGTCGTTCAGTGCGGATACCCCAGCGACAAATGTCGCCGGGGAAAATGTCGATGGGGAAAGGGGTGAATGTTGTAGTGTTGTCATATCAAATGACATAATTAAATGATGAGAAACAAATACATCATCTGCAAAATCTCAATCATAAGCTGACCAATAGATAAAACCATTTATAACCACCTGATTGTTTATAAATCTAATTGATTTACGAGGTAGCTTGCTAAAATAGCTAAATAGGCTTCTCCAAGCCCCGGACCTTAATGTAAAAACCTCAACTTGCCTAGGGATGTCAGTTGCAGTATCAGTTTTCCTAATATCATTGATAAATGTAATCTTGACAAGCATAGGGTCACTAGTGTAAGGTAAAACTGCAAACCCAAAAACACACTTATAGGACATCAGATCTAACACATTAGGCACAACTATGTCAACCGATTTTCTAATTGTGGGATTCCAGATAACCACAATCATCTTACTTAGATGTCGATTCTTATAATTATGTGTGTTGTACGAAACACAGAATAGGCCTTGAGAGCTACCAATTACACTTAGTTGTGTATGTGGATATGAGACCACGGGTAAAGTGAATGAAAACTTTTGTTTGGGGAAAGTATCATCATCGACAACTGATACATATTCTTGCCCATAATAGAATCTTTCGTAACCTATAAGCAGATGATGCTTCTGAACGTTGCAAATGTGGTAATCCGAGATAAACTTCGAGCTATTGTGACTTCCATTGTTTTGACATTGACCTGAATCTAATCACCGATTTGACCGGAAGCCTTTTAATGATTTCTTCCTGGATATCTAAAGGTATGCAATAGTCTGACATTATGATTCTTTGGGATGATCGATCGTTTAATTTGTATCAATGTATCAGGATCGGTTAAATTAGGGTTTATGATAATGGACGAACTATTTGTGACTTGGGTTTTATTAACATTAAATCACCGTACCATTTAATATGCGTACTAAACTTGGCAAATATTATGTTAAACGAGTCATTCAGACCCGGGCGATGCCCCGGGCTGTATATGATGGTATTATATATTTAAATTGTTATTGTTCAGCACAAATTTTCATCATTTTGATCATGGATCCGTCATTTATTTTCGTCATTTTATATTTGGGACGTATTTTTGTCATTGTATACATAAGTTGTCATGGTAGCATAGATTTTGTAAGCATGATACGTATTTAAAATAGTTTATTGACATGTAATCTTTTAAGATGTATTTTTTACGTAATATTTTTTATCTATTTATTTTGGTATTGACTCTATCATTTTTTATTGGAACTAACTAATATTAATATATTGGGCTAAGTTATAACTATTTCTTATGATAGTGAACAATGCCCGTGCGATGCACATGTGCTGTATAGAAGTTTTCATAGATTTAAAATACGTGTGATGCATATGGGCTATATAGAAGTTTTCATAGCGTAATATTCGGCATTTATTTTCGTCATTTTATAGTTAAGTTTTCATGGTGTCTCACACATTTGCTAAGCCTTATACGTACTTAGAATACTTTATTGAGTTGCACATGGGCTGTATATAAGTTTTTATATCGTAATCTTCAGAACTTATTTTCGTCATTATATATCTAACCTTTGATGGTATCACATTTCTAAGCATGACACACATTTAAAATAGTTTATTAACATTAAAAGAGTATATGTGAAGAGATTTTTTTTCAAAATGTTACATTGAAAAGGTCTCTTAACATGTAATTTTTAATATGTATAAGTTACATAAATTATTTTAAATATGAAGCGATGACATTAATGTTGGAGACCTTTTATATTCATCCACGCACAATGCACACAGGTTTGGACTGCCTCAAGACCCATGCGATGCACACAGGTTGGATCTAATTGTTTTTTTCGTAATGTTCGGGACTAATTTTCGGTTCATGTGTGAAACTCTCAATTTTTTATGAAAGACGGACTTCGTTGTTCAAATAAATTACATTATTAAAAGCGAACTATAAAACAAATTTCCTTTTTAACAAACTATAAAAACAAAAAACATTTTAAAGTGATTAGTATATTCAAGAGTATAAATTATAATTCGTATAATAAATTAAAATTCGTATAGTAAAATATTGCATGTTTAATTTGTAACGTACTATTAATATGAATGCTAAGTATTCATCTATATTGACACCGGTGGCCTTGTTGTTCTTCTTCTTGTTGTTGTCTTTGTCGTTGTTGTTCATTGGCATTTTGCATGTTTTGTTCTTGATACAATTTTCGTGACTTGTCGATCTCTTTCTTTAATGTGAAGAGGTTTTTTGCAAAATGTTATATTTAAATGAGGCTTTTCATATGTAATCTTTTAATGTGAGTAAGTTACATAAATTATTTTTTAATTAATGCATTATTACAACATTTTTCCATAAACTATAATATCGAATTTGGATCATTCATTAGTAACTCATTCTAAGTATTTACAGTATGACGACATGAATCACATGATCTCAAACTCAAATGAATAATGCTTACCTCATGATAGGTATAGGATAACATTTGAAATACAATTTTCTTCTCCTTTATATACTTCTTAGATTTAGAAGATTCTCATTGTTATGATGATAGTGTGAAAATATTTTTATTATATACTACCATTTGCAATATGTAACATCGACATAATTTACACAGTCATATCAAATATCAAAGTCACACAATATTTCAAGACGTTTAATTAAGAAAGTGGCATTAATACAACGCAAGACAAAAAACTACATTAAGAGCAAAAATATTAAAATGCACCAACAAAGTGTAGTAATAATTATTGACTAAAAATTAATGCTCGTCACATTATTTTCAATAAACTTACTTGCTAACGAATCAATAGTATTAGCCCGTTTATCGGTATTACATGAAGTAAAATATTGCATGTTTAATTTGTAACGTACTATTAATATGAATACTAAGTATTCATCCCACCAGCGGCCGTGGCGTTGATCTTGTTGTTGTTGTTGTTGTTGTTGTTGTTGTCTTTGTCGTTGTTGTTCATTGGCCTTTTGCATGTTTTGTTCTTCACACAATTTTTGTGACTTCTCGATCTCTTTCTTTAATGCTTCTTGATGCGCTACAAAAAAAAATAGATATAGTTGATCGTTAATAACTTAAATACAGTTAATCAATATATTGCATTTTCGATCAAAGTAAAAATGTTCGTGCATGTTCCACTTAATTGATAAGACAACGATGTGTAGGATCTCTTAAACCATTAGAGAAGATGATGTTACTACCAAATCTCCTAAGCTACCATCTTTATGTCCTACATTGTTACACACAAAAAACACACGTGAAATTTACATAAAATAATATAAATCAATATGCTAAATAAGTAAGACGATATGATGCTTACTTTACCACTATAATAAGTTGTAGCCCAATGTGCACGCGGTGTGGAGGAAGTTGTGGTTTGTAGTGTGTGATTTTTGACACATTATATAGTTGATAAAATATTTGTAACTCATGGACGGGAAGGTAAAAAGACTAACCACTAATTCGTGTGTTTAATTTATGCATTCATGGCATTTTTGGTTTGTATTCTTTGAGGTTTAGAGATGGCTTGAAACATGTTGTACCGTACAAACTTTTGTGCACGATTCCTGTGTACTTACCCTTATGCATGACTATTAAATCAATCTACTAACACATGAAGCTTTCACATTTCACTTTCAATTCATGAAACATTTATTGTGAGCACTTTGCATTTATAACACAACTTAAGCTTTTAGTATATAAGATGAGATAATGGTTAATTTCTGAAAATATACATACTTACATACTAGATTGAGTAGATTCAAGGCCCGCCCGTTGGGCGGCTAGTTTTTATAATTTGTTTATAAGATAAAACGAATAGTAAAATGGTTTGATAGAATAACGTTAAACAAATTTAATGTTAAAGATAACCGAATTACAGATACTTTATTGTGTAAGAAAAAGGAAATTAAAAAAACAAATTTATAGGGGATAATGAATTTTAAATGTATCCAACTTGCCACGTTTTACTGGGTTGTGTATCGAACTTTTAATTTTGCTAAGTTGGGGTCTAAATTTACTAATCTTTGCTATCTTATGTACTAACGGGGTGATTGAGGTTTTCTGTTAGATTTATTTACATAATCGTCCTTCTCGTTAGTACCAAGTTGCATATCACTTTCCTTTTATTCGTCTAACGGTCGTTAGTCATTATCCGTTAAATACTAACGGTCGTTAAGTGTTTTATGTTTATTAATAATTATATATAATATTTATAAATAATTATTCATTTACTCTTCATACGTAAAGTATGCAATCCCGTGATCTCGAGTTCGATCCTAACACACGACTATTATTTCATGTCTATAAAACTAACACTTAATTACATACAAATGATACATAATTTTTAACATGCTCAAATTTCATGAGACAACAGGAAACATATGGACAAGAAGATGAAAGGGAGTGATTTTAGTTATACTATAAATTCATGCATATATCAGGCAGTTGGATAAGAAGCCATCATAGCAATTCCACACATCCCTTCCTTAGCTTCGACGTCTCTCTGCATCCTGATGTATCCTTCTTCACCCCAACTCGTACCCCATGAGTTCTTCACGAGCCAGTACTTCATACCATCATCAGTGGTTCCGTACCCTACCGCTGTAACCCCATGGTCTAATTGAGTACCACAAGTTCCATTAAGAACACCACTGGAGTAAAACTGGAACTCAGATGCGTCAACAGCAACAGAAACAGGCTGCATAGCCACAGCCTTCAATAGAGCTGCCTCGCTGTTGGCAGGTACATCCTCATGACCGGTGATATTGGCTACACGAATAGATTCCTTCTTTGTATTGCAAGTTGCATCTGTTGCTTGGTAAGGATATGCAGCCTCTGTGTTGATGCCTTTGTTTTGGACAATAAATTTAAATCCATCATCCATGTACCCACCTTCACATCCTTGGTCCACACCGCTCCTGTCACAATCCATCAGCTCTTGCTCAGATAGCGAGATCAGTTTCCCAGTGGTGAGTTGAGTAATTCCTTCGGTGGCAGCGATTGTTGAAAATGCCCAACAGCTTCCTATTGATTAAAGAACATAAAATTATTAAAATTGATAAACTATAACTCCAAAAGGTAGTTTTGATGTTTAATTCTGTATTCAGTCTATAATTTGCTTACCACATTGACCTTGATCCTTGATTGGGGTAACGGCTCCCTTTTTCCTCCAATCCATGGTTGATGGAACCACAGTCACATCGTCATACCTGAATGGGGTTGTTTCTCTTAATGTTCGCTCAGATGGGAACTTGAATCCATTACGAGTGGCCTTAAACTCATCGCTTGTTTGGTCTGCAAATTCATTAACAGTCAGCTTGTAAGCGTGGTTTCCAGCATTGTTGAATGTTTCTATGTACGCAACATTGTCCTTAAATATCTTAAAGCGCATTTCTTTCTCTACATCATCTCTATACACACGGCCATAACGAGCCATCCATTCTTGATGCCTTTGTAACATGGTTTCTTCATTTAGTGATCGAGAAGTGACTTGACATGCCCAAATCCCAAAAACAAGCAGCATTGCAAGGATAGTAGCTCTATAAACTGATAAACCCATACTTAGTTTTGGCTTCTCCTCACAAGAGAGCTATGATTTTTAATGAAGTAAGTTACTAAATGTGGATGTAATTTCAAGTTCAAGAAAATGGCCTATTTATAGAAGAATAACAGGCTTACTTAGGGTCACTTTGCAAGGTTCGGGGGGAATGAACATCAGCTGACTACGTAGTTGGCATGGCATGGAAGGATCTAATGACGTAACGTTTAAACTCTTCTGTAAGAAAAGGAACCTTGATTAGTTTTATGCCTTTTGGACATATCATACAAAACAAATGTAAAATCAATGGAGATTAATTAGGAGACGAGATAATCCAAATATAAGTACTTTTGAGTTGAAAAGTTCCCTCCAACAATTTAAAGTCAAAGAATCAGTCTCTATGTTAGCACATATTGTATAATGATATGTATTAAAGGGTTACAATCTTGATAAGCTTTGTGATAATTAGAAATACAGAAGAAAACTTGCTGTACAACAACTTTCCTAAACTCAAAAGAAGGAAAGAAAAATATTTTCTGGTAAATTGACTGTCCTAATTTTAAGTGAATATTTCTACATTAACTATATTTAATATGGTGATTGAGATATATTTTCAGAGGATATTTCTGTAACATATTGTTAGTCTATTTATACCATTTTCTCTCATGAACTAGAGAGCAAATTAATACCATTCAGTAAAACCAAAAAATTTGAAAAGATAAATCCTAGTTCAATAGAACAAAGCCAAAGTATAATATGGAGTTTTTACTCAATAGATCAATAATGCTAGTCCTGCTGTTGGCTCTTGTAATGATGTGGGCATGGCAGGTATCTCCGCGTGTGCTAAATGAAGAGGCCATGCAACAAAAGTATCAACAATGGATGGTTCGTTATGGCCGTGCATATAGAGATAACAAGGAGCAAGTCCTACGGTTTAAGATCTTCAAGGAAAATGTGGCATACATAGAAGATTTCAACTCAGAACATTCGGCTTACAAGCTAAGTGTCAACAAATTTGCAGACCAAACGAAGGAGGAGTTTATAGCCACTCATACTGGATTCAGGGTCCCATCGACACTAAGATCGGCTCAAAACATGAAATTTAGGTATGATAGTGTGACTGGTATTCCATCTAGCATGGATTGGAGAAAGAAAGGAGCTGTTACTCCAGTTAAAGCGCAAGGTCAATGTGGTAAGTCGATCTTCAACTCGAATATAAACACCCTTTTGCTACTTCGAACTTATATTCACTTTACTTATTATTGAATTATGATCGATAGGAAGCTGCTGGGCGTTTTCGACAATTGCTGCTACCGAAGGGATTACTCAAATTGCGACTGGGAAACTAAATTCACTGTCGGTGCAAGAGCTGATGGACTGTGACAAGAACAGCAAAGACAACGGGTGTGAGGGTGGGTTCACGGCCAATGGATTTGACTATATAATCCAAAATAAAGGCATAAACACCGAGACAGCATACCCTTACCAGGGATCAAAAGGAACTTGCAACACTACACAGGAAGCTGTTCATGCAGCCATAATTAGCGGATATGAGTTTGTACCTGCCAACAATGAGTCAGCTCTTCTAAAGGCCGTAGCCATGCAGCCTGTTTCTGTTACTGTTGACGCGTCTAACATCCGGTTTTACTCGAGTGGTGTTTTTAGTGGAACTTGTGGTACTAAATTGAACCATGCAGTTACAGCAGTTGGGTACGGAACCACTGACGATGGTATGAAGTACTGGTTGGTGAAGAACTCATGGGGCGCAGATTGGGGTGACGAGGGATACTTTAAGGTACAGAGAGACATTGAAGCTAAAGAAGGGATGTGTGGTATTGCTATGATGGCATCATATCCAACTGTATGATATATGCCTGAAGCTCAGACACTGATTTTGAACTAGGTAAAATCAAACTCTTTGCATCATTAATCTTGTCGTTATTTTATATAAATCAATTCGTAAACCTTTTTTACGCAAAATGAATTACACGGTTATTATCTTAACATATAAGGAGTTTTTTCTTTATGCAATGCCAAAACTTCTTCACCGAAATGTAACACAGAACACAATTCTAAATTTGAAGAACCAATGAAATAGTCTATGGCCTCTGTTAGTGACTACTTCAATATGTGAGTAGAACACCTAGACTAATTTAGTTAGTGGCATTTTTTAGTGACACTTCTCTTGTATCATTGAAAGCCATTGTATTATATATTAATCCGACTTTTTTTAGGGCAAAAGTGATATACTTCACACAAGGTTCTGGGTACAAATCTTATCTGCAAACTCCTTGATATCGCAGAAACAGTATTTAAAAGAACGTCTCACAAATATCTCCAGTAATTTTCTTTCTTTGGCAAAGGTCTTAATTAAGAACCATTAATTTACATATAATTGCATCATTTTCTATACATAGTTTCTTGGACTTGACACAAGTGAAAGGCATATTAATAATGCATATATCAGGCAGTTGGATAAGAAGCCATCATAGCAATTCCACACATCCCTTCCTTAGCTTCGACGTCTCTCTGCATCCTGATGTATCCTTCTTCACCCCAACTCGTACCCCATGAGTTCTTCACGAGCCAGTACTTCATACCATCATCAGTGGTTCCGTACCCTACCGCTGTAACCCCATGGTCTAATTGAGTACCACAAGTTCCATTAAGAACACCACTGGAGTAAAACTGGAACTCAGATGCGTCAACAGCAACAGAAACAGGCTGCATAGCCACAGCCTTCAATAGAGCTGCCTCGCTGTTGGCAGGTACATCCTCATGACCGGTGATATTGGCTACACGAATAGATTCCTTCTTTGTATTGCAAGTTGCATCTGCTGCTTGGTAAGGATATGCAGCCTCTGTGTTGATGCCTTTGTTTTGGACAATAAATTTAAATCCATCATCCATGTACCCACCTTCACATCCTTGGTCCACACCGCTCCTGTCACAATCCATCAGCTCTTGCTCAGATAGCGAGATCAGTTTCCCAGTGGTGAGTTGAGTAATTCCTTCGGTGGCAGCGATTGTTGAAAATGCCCAACAGCTTCCTATTGATTAAAGAACATAAAATTATTAAAATTGATAAACTATAACTCCAAAAGGTAGTTTTGATGTTTAATTCTGTATTCAGTCTATAATTTGCTTACCACATTGACCTTGATCCTTGATTGGGGTAACGGCTCCCTTTTTCCTCCAATCCATGGTTGATGGAACCACAGTCACATCGTCATACCTGAATGGGGTTGTTTCTCTTAATGTTCGCTCAGATGGGAACTTGAATCCATTACGAGTGGCCTTAAACTCATCGCTTGTTTGGTCTGCAAATTCATTAACAGTCAGCTTGTAAGCGTGGTTTCCAGCATTGTTGAATGTTTCTATGTACGCAACATTGTCCTTAAATATCTTAAAGCGCATTTCTTTCTCTACATCATCTCTATAAACACGGCCATAACGAGCCATCCATTCTTGATGCCTTTGTAACATGGTTTCTTCATTTAGTGATCGAGAAGTGACTTGACATGCCCAAATCCCAAAAACAAGCAGCATTGCAAGGATAGTAGCTCTATAAACTGATAAACCCATACTTAGTTTTGGCTTCTCCTCACAAGAGAGCTATGATTTTTAATGAAGTAAGTTACTAAATGTGGATGTAATTTCAAGTACAAGAAAATGGCCTATTTATAGAAGAATAACAGGCTTACTTAGGGTCACTTTGCAAGGTTCGGGTGGGAATGAACATTAGCTGACTACGTAGTTGGCATGGCATGGAAGGATCTAATGACATAACGTTTAAACTCTTCTGTAAGAAAAGGAACCTTGATTTGTTTTATGCCTTTTGGACATATCGTACAAACCAATTGTAAAATCAATGGGAGATTAATTAGGACCGGAGATAATCCAAATATAAGTACTTTTGAGTTGAAAAGTTCCCTCCAACAATTTAAAGTCAAAGAATTAGTCTCTATGTTAGCACATATTGTATAATGATATGTATTAAAGGGTTACAATCTTGATAAGCTTTGTGATAATTAGAAATACAGAAGAAAACTTGCTGTACAACAACTTTCCTAAACTCAAAAGAAGGAAAGAAAAATATTTTCTGGAAAATTGACTGTCCTAATTTTAAGTGAATATTTCAACATTAACTATATTTAATATGGTGATTGAGATATATTTTCAGAGGATATTTCTGTAACATATTGTTAGTCTATTTATACCATTTTCTCTCATGAACTAGAGAGCAAACTAATACCATTCAGTAAAACCAAAAAATTTGAAAAGATAAATCCTAGTTCAATAGAACAAAGCCAAAGTATAATATGGAGTTTTTACTCAATAGATCAATAATGCTAGTCCTGCTGTTGGCTCTTGTAATGATGTGGGCATGGCAGGTATCTCCGCGTGTGCTAAATGAAGAGGCCATGCAACAAAAGTATCAACAATGGATGGTTCGTTATGGCCGTGCATATAGAGATAACAAGGAGCAAGTCCTACGGTTTAAGATCTTCAAGGAAAATGTGGCATACATAGAAGATTTCAACTCAGAACATTCGGCTTACAAGCTAAGTGTCAACAAATTTGCAGACCAAACGAAGGAGGAGTTTATAGCCACACATACTGGATACAGGGTCCCATCGACACTAAGATCGGCTCAAAACATGAAATTTAGGTATGATAGTGTGACCGGTATTCCATCTAGCATGGATTGGAGACAGAAAGGAGCCGTTACTCCAGTTAAAGCTCAAGGTCAATGTGGTAAGTAGATTGTGAACTCCAAAATAAATACGCTTTTGGTACTTCTAACTTATTCACTTCAGTTATTATTAATTTTTTTTATCGATAGGAAGCTGCTGGGCATTTTCAACAATTGCTGCTACCGAAGGGATTACTCAAATTGCGACTGGGAAACTAAATTCACTGTCGGTGCAAGAGCTGATGGACTGTGACAAGAACAGCAACGGGTGTGAGGGTGGGTTCACAGTCAATGGATTTGACTATATAATCCAAAATAAAGGCATAAACACCGAGCCAGCATACCCTTACCAGGGATCAAAAGGAACTTGCAACACTACAGAGGAAGCTGTTCATGCAGCCACAATTAGCGGATATGAGTTTGTACCTGCCAACAATGAGTCAGCTCTTCTAAAGGCCGTAGCCATGCAACCTGTTTCTGTTACTGTTGACGCGTCTAACATCCGGTTTTACTCGAGTGGTGTTTTTAGTGGAACTTGTGGTACTAAATTGAACCATGCAGTTACAGCAGTTGGGTACGGAACCACTGACGATGGTATGAAGTACTGGTTGGTGAAGAACTCATGGGGCGCAGATTGGGGTGACGAGGGATACTTTAAGATACAGAGAGACATTGAAGCTAAAGAAGGGATGTGTGGTATTGCTATGGTGGCATCATATCCAACTGTATGATATATGCCTGAAGCTCAGACACTGATTTTGAACTATGTAAAATCGAACTCCTTGCATCACTATCTTGCCGTTATTTTATATAAGCCAATGTGTAAAGCTTTGTTACAGAAAATGAATTATATGGTTATTATCTTCACAAATAAGGAGTTTTTTTTCTTTATGCAATGCCAAAACTTCTTCAGCGAAATGTAACACACAACACAATTCTAAATTTGAAGAACCAATGAAACTAAATTTGAAGAACCAATGAAATAGTCTATGGCATCTGTTAGTGACTACTTCAATATGTGAGTAGAACACCTAGACTACTTTAGTTAGTGGCATTTTTTAGTGACACTTCTCTTGTATCATTGAAAGCCATTATTATATATAAATCCGACTTTGTTTAGGGCAAAAGTGATATACTTCACACAAGGTTCTGGGTACAAATCTTATCTGCAAACTCCTTGATATTGCAGAAACAGTATTTAAAAGGACGTCTCGCAAATATCTCCAGTAATTTTCTTTCTTTAGAAAAGGTCTTAAGAACCATTAATTTACATATAATTGCATCATTTTCTATACATAGTTTCTTGGACTTGACACAAATGAAAGACATATTAACAAGATGTTGGAATTTACATAGATTCATACTTGGTAACTGTCTCAGGCTATATCAAGCAGTTGGATAAGAAGCCATCATAGCAATGCCACAGAGCCCCTCCTTAGCTTCAACGTCTCTCTGCATCCTTATGTATCCCTCTTCGCCCCAACTTGTGCCCCATGAGTTCTTTACCAACCAGTACTTGATGCCATCATCACTCGTTCCATATCCTACTGCTGTAACCCCATGGTCCAACATAGTCCCGCAAGTTCCATTGAAAACGCCACTGGAGTAAAACTGGAAGTCNTTTTTTTAGGGCAAAAGTGATATACTTCACACAAGGTTCTGGGTACAAATCTTATCTGCAAACTCCTTGATATCGCAGAAACAGTATTTAAAAGAACGTCTCACAAATATCTCCAGTAATTTTCTTTCTTTGGCAAAGGTCTTAATTAAGAACCATTAATTTACATATAATTGCATCATTTTCTATACATAGTTTCTTGGACTTGACACAAGTGAAAGGCATATTAATAAGATGTTGGAATTTACATAGATTCATACTTGGTAACCCTGTCTCAGGCTATATCAAGCAGTTGGATAAGAAGCCATCATAGCAATGCCACAGAGCCCCTCCTTAGCTTCAACGTCCCTCTGCATCCTTATGTATCCCTCTTCGCCCCAACTTGTGCCCCATGAGTTCTTTACCAACCAGTACTTGATGCCATCATCACTCGTTCCATATCCTACTGCTGTAACCCCATGGTCCAACATAGTTCCGCAAGTTCCATTGAAAACGCCACTGGAGTAAAACTGGAAGTCAGACTCTCCAGCATCAATGGCAACAGAAACAGGCTGCATTGCCACGGCTTTCAAAAGTGCTGACTCGCTGTTAACAGGTACATCCTCGTGTCCAGTGATTTTGGCTGCATGTACAGATTCCTCTTTTGTGTTGCATGTTGCATCTTTTGCCTCGTAAGGGTACGCTGCTTCAGTGTTGATGCCTTTGTTTTTGACAATAAAAGTAAATCCACCATCCATGTACCCGCCTCCGCAACCTTGGTCTTCACCACTTCGGTCACAGTCCACCAACTCCTGCTCTGATAAGGAAATCAGTTTCCCAGTGGTAAGTTGAGTTATTCCTTCAGTAGCAGCGATTGTCGAAAATGCCCAGCAGCTTCCTGTTGTATAGAACAGTAAGTAAGATGGATTGTAGCAAAAAGATGGTTTTCTGATATAAATGATCAGAATCTAAGATGACTTACCACATTGACCTTGATTCTTGATTGGAGTAACAGCTCCTTTCTTCCTCCAGTCCATGCTAGATGGGACCGCAGTCACATCTGCATACCTGAATGGCGTGGTTGGAGTAGATCTTAGAGCAGATGGCAACTTGAATCCATTACGAGTGGTCTTAAACTCCTCATTTGTTTGGTCCGCAAATTCATTTATGCTCAGCTTGTAAGCTCGGTTCCCAGCATTGTTGAATGCTTGTATGTATGCCAAGTTATCCTTGAATATCCTGAAGCGCACTTCTTTCTCCTCGTTATCTCTATATACACGCCCATAACGAGCCATCCATTGTTCATGCTTTTGCAACATGGTGTCTTCATTAAGTGTTCGAGATGTTACATGGCATGCCAACATCCCAAAAACAAGAAGCGCAACTAGGATAACAGATCTATTGAGTGACAAACCCATGTTTAGTTTTCGCTTCTTGTACAATGGACTATCGTTTCTTAAAGCTAATTATGAATGTGGAGGTACTCTTCATACAATGAGGAAGAATGGTATAAATAGGCAAAAGAATATGCTTACATAGAGGTCGATTTCCATTAAAGATGTTAAAATGTTAGGAATAAACCGAAATGCACCTGACTACGTGATTGGCATGGCAAGGAAAGATCTAACTACAATTACGTTGAAACTATCCTATCGGGAAGTTGAACTCTGATTTGTTCTATCATATAGAAATGATTAGCTTTGTTCTTTGTTTTGGATTATCTTATGTCTATATACAGGTACCAATGTGCCATGCTTTTATATTTGTCTTATCCAACTGCTTGATACTCAAAATGATGTTGACTAATTAAGAAGAATGACTATCAAATTTTTTTTTTTTTTTTTTTNTTTTTTTTTGGAATTTTTAATGTAATTATTTCAAAATAATATAGAATGTATACAACCTTTATCAATATAATTAGCCGCTAAACGTACCAACAGGATCAATGCATACAACTTACATAGTGAGGGGTATCTAAGATCTAAGACGAAAAGGTTTGACCCCTTCTTAACCCGACAATACTCTTTTATAATTAAGTTATAATTTGACCGAACTTTTTTTTTTTTTTTTTTCCCGGTGAAAAAGTGAACTATATATTAACTTTCCAAAATATACATCAAATATGAAAATGGACTTGGACATCACCCAATCCATGTAATACAACTGAGACATACAACAGAGAATACAACAAATGAACAAGAGTTACTTCCCCGATATCAGATACAATGGACCAATATCTCAGATGTCATAAACTGCATATCTCTGAGGCTGTTAAAAGCTCAGCAGAAAATGCTATCCAACAGAGTTCACTTATAAGCTTTTTTCACCAATACTATAACCCCATGATAACATCCACTTTGAGACATAACCCCATGACCGAACTTGCAACCTACTTGAAGCTTAACTGACACATAGTTGCATTCAAATGTGAGTCCATCTTTGTGTTTGATAATGGACATGCAAATAAAATAATTTAAGAACTGTAAGCGAACTCCATAATCAATGTTATAAGATAAGACGATATATTCAATTTCTTTAGTAAGGTTTTAAAACAGTGAGTTACATACAACTGCGCCATTTTTACTGAGTTGTCTCAATTTACACAGGACAACTGTACACAGAGAAATATCGACAAGAGGGAGAAAGGAATTGATTAACATATATATTCATCAAAAGTATCTGACTTGCAGGCATATATCAATCAAGCAGTTGGATAAGAAGCCATCATGGCTATGCCACATATCCCTTCTTTAGCCTCAACATCTCTCTGCATCCTGATGTATCCATCTTCACCCCAACTCGTCCCCCATGAGTTCTTCACCAACCAGTACTTGATGCCATCTGCAGTAGTTCCATACCCAACAGCTGTTACCCCATGGTCTAATTCAGTACCACAGGTTCCATTGAAAACACCACTGGAGTATAACTGAAAGTCAAACCCCGAAGCATCAATGGCAACAGAAACAGGCTGCATCGCCACGGCTTTCAACAGCGCTGACTCACTGTTGACAGGTACGTCCTCGTGTCCGGTGATAGTAGCTGCATGAATAGCTTCCTCTTTGGTGTTGCATGTTGCATCAGCTGCCTGGTAAGGATATGCAGCCTCAGTGTTGATTCCTTTGTTTTTTACAATAAAAGTAAATCCACCATCCATGTACCCGCCACTGCATCCTTGGTCTTCTCCACTACGGTCACAATCCACCAGCTCCTGCTCAGAGAGTGAGATTAATTTCCCGGTGCTGATTTGAGTAATTCCTTCAGTAGCTGCTATTGTCGAAAATGCCCAGCAGCTTCCTATTGATTAAGAAAAATAAGTGATGTGGATAAGTTGAAACAAAAGGAAGGGTGTTTGATTTGAAATTTACGACTGTCTTACCGCATTGACCTTGATTCTTGATTGGTGTAACAGCTCCTTTCTTCCTCCAGTCCATGCTAGATGGAACCGCAGTCACATCTTCATACCTGAATGATGCAGTTCTGGCAGAGGTTAGCTCAGTTGGGAACTTGAAACCGTTACGAGTTGCCTTAAACTCCTCATTCGTTTGGTCTGCAAACTCATTGACACTCAACTTGTAACCCCGGTTTCCAGCATTGAAGGCTTCTACGTATGCGACATTGTTGCTGAATATCTTGAAACGCATTTCTTTCTCCACTTCATCTTTATACACACGGCCATAACGAGCCATCCATTGTTCATGTGTTTGTACCATGGTCTCTTCATTTAGAGTTCGAGATGAAACTTGGCATGCCCACAGTCCGAAAACTAGCAATGTTGCTAGGGTAAGTGAGCTATTAAGTGACATGCCCATAATTAGCTTTTTGGCTTCTTGTGGGACTTTGTTTCTCTAGTAACTAAATGTGGATTTGTGTATCTACTCTGTGAGGAAACGGGTTATAAATAGAAGAAGAACATGATCAGATATGTGTGTGTTTGCCACTAGAAGATGCAGAAATGTCAATATAGGATCAAACAAGTACCTACCAACGTAGTTGGGCTGGCAGGCAAGAACTATCGACAAATTATGTCGTAACATCAGAGACTGTATTCCAAAACTGTCTTTAAGTGGTCATCTTTGATACCAAAAGTGTCTCATTCTGTTTAGTTTTGGACACTATTATGTCTTTACATGTTTGGCTTATTGTAATCTTAAACAGTTTAATATACTCTTGTTAAAATAGTAGTCGTTATGAAAACATGTAATCTGCTTCCAGGATCATAACCTTAAGTTGTGAATTGAAATTAACCAAAACCAACTTTTTGTTAGCGTGCTATGCTACTTTCACGATTGCACCGATATATAGTTGTTTAACTAATCTAATTGTTGACTTGAAAATGTACTTAAGAGTATTAAACTAGTGACCAATTATTCTTCTATATGTCATATGGAACTTTGGTGACAATACATATTACATTGGTTATAACTCATGTTTAGCCGCAAATAACCCAATGGGAAATTTTCTTTCAGGGCCTTGATGCCTTGATACTGAAAGTTTGGTGACCATTAGGCATTATTCTGGGCTCATCTCTGAACAAAAGCCCAAAGTGGCAACCACTAACTACTACTAGAATGTTAAGGCATCATATAGTAGCTAATAGCTGTGATACCATACTACCATCTAAACTAATCAAAGATATATGTTAGCCTGAAGATTACGTGCCTCATCCAACTAATGTAGTGGTTCAAATGAGACTGTCGGTTTCAAACGCACAGCATTTTCCAATCAGAAAGACACTGTGCTGTCACTTTTCATGTAGTCAGAATCATACTTGGTGTATCAAATAATCGGTAACGTGATATTCTGTTTTACAAAATCATGAAAAAATTACAAATAAAAGTGTTGCCTCGTAAGGAATGATCTAATTGAATCATAAGTTCACAACAGTATACAAACTAATAGCTTGTAAACAAGATGCTATAAGACGACAGTCATCAGCTACATTTTATAGAGTTCTGCTAGCTTTTTACTTTCAAATTTACAAAATGAATGGAGTACTTGTTTGTCTATGTAAAGCCATCTCCTGACACTGCACAATGTTTTCCAAGAATTTGATACCTTGAATGCACTAACCTGTACTCGAGTAGTATTTGAAGGGACTAAAGACTTTGAGGAATTCCTAAATGATGTACTGTTATGGTTGATGCTGTTTTGCCCCATTAGCTTTGTGTGTTTGTGCTTCCAATTAACAAGTCGGCAAGAGCTTGTATCAAAGATGTCGGCTCATAAACTATGCCTACTTTTGGATCCTGCACTGATTCCACGTGGACCTGAAATGTTTAACATTAATAAGAATATTTCAGGCAACATTTGATTTCAAATAATTGAAGCCGAAGATTACCTGGTTGCATGTTGTGAATTGTAAACATTGCCAACTATTAATGATAATAACTTTGGTGTACAAGATTCATCATATGTGTATTCAACCCAACTCAGCATATTTTCTTACTTGGTATTAAAAACAGTTACACCAAGTCAAACCAAGGACAACTATAAAATTGCGGAAAAAAAAAACTACGACGTAATCTTAAACAGTTTAATATACTCTTGTTAAAATAGTAGTCGTTATGAAAACATGTAATCTGCTTCCAGGATCATAACCTTAAGTTGTGAATTGAAATTAACCAAAACCAACTTTTTGTTAGCGTGCTATGCTACTTTCACGATTGCACCGATAAATAGTTGTTTAACTAATCTAATTGTTGACTTGAAAATGTACTTAAGAGTATTAAACTAGTGACAAATTATTCTTCTATATGTCATATGGAACTTTGGTGACAATACATATTAGTATATTACATTGGTTATAACTCATGTTTAGCCGCAAATAACCCAATGGGAAATTTTCTTTCAGGGCTCATCTTGGCTCATCTCTGAACAAAAGCCCAAAGTGGCAACCACTAACTACTACTAGAATGTTAAGGCATCATATAGTAGCTAATAGCTGTGATACCATACTACCATCTAAACTAATCAAAGATATATGTTAGCCTGAAGATTACGTGCCTCATCCAACTAATGTAGTGGTTCAAATGAGACTGTCGGTTTCAAACGCACAGCATATTCCAATCAGAAAGACACTGTGCTGTCACTTTTCATGTAGTCAGAATCATACTTGGTGTATCAAATAATCGGTAACGTGATATTCTGTTTTACAAAATCATGAAAAAATTACAAATAAAAGTGTTGCCTCGTAAGGAATGATCTACTTGAATTATAAGTTCACAACAGTATACAAACTAATAACTAGTAAACAAAATGCTATAAGACAACAGTCATCAGCTACATTTTATAGAGTTCTGCTAGCTTTTTACTTTCAAATTTACAAAATGAATGGAGTCTTTGTTTTTCTATGTAAAGCCATCTCCTGACACTGCACAATGTTTTCCAAGAATTTGATACCTTGAATGCACTAACCTGTACTCGAGTGGTATTTGAAGGGACTAAAGACTTTGAGGAATTCCTAAATGATGTACTGTTATCGTTGATGCTGTTTTGTCCCATTAGCTTTGTGTGTTTGTGCTTCAAATTAACAAGTCGGCAAGAGCTTGTATCAAAGATGTCGGCTCATAAACTATGCCTACTTTTGGATCATGCACTGATTCCACGTGGACCTGTAATGTTTAACATTAATAAGAATATTTCAGGCAACATTTGATTTCAAATAATTGAAGCCAAAGATTACCTGGTTGCATGTTGTGAATTGTAAACATTGCCAACTATTAATGATAATAACATTGGTGTACAAGATTCATCATATGTGTATTTAACCCAGGTGACATGATCAACTCAGCATATTTTCTTACTTGGTATTAAAAACAGTTACACCAATTCAAACCAAGGACAACTATAAAATTGCGGAAAAAAAAACTACATACCACATGAACGATTCCTTGGGCAGCCAGAATTTCAATATCTACAGGAATTTGACCATCTTTTGGCACAAAAATAGTGTTGATATATTGACTCGGCTGCAAAAAGAAACACAAATACATCAACTTATTGACTTTATCCACCATCAGAACTCTAAATTCTATATATTACACTCACATTGTTCTTTAGACTATTGTTGAGATGACCATACGTCCTGTTTAAAGCATCTGTGATGGCAGTCACGAAACAAGAAGCTGAAAAGCCACTAGTTTCTCGATCATAAGTACCATTCAACAGAAGTACCTGATAATAAAATCAAGATAGTTTTAGTTTGTATCATCACAAAATATCTAAATAAGGCATTAAACTAATAGAGTTTGAGGAAAATAATATTAAGTGCATTCTAGTAATTTTGAATATTAAGATAAAGTTGCGACACTTACCTTTGCACAGGATCTTGAAGAGATAATCTCCCCAACTCCTAGTAAGACCTATAAAAGTTATTTTATGTCAACAGTCACACTTAACTATGGAGAATTTGCCCAAAGGTTATAACTTTACACTTAATTTGGACTTACCAGTGAGGGGCAGATGGAAGTAAAAAGTGATCCCATACCATATATAATGCAATCCACATTTCTCAGCTGTTCTAAAACAGATGGATTTACAGGTGGAAAAACCTGCCAAAACGGGCAGAAATAGACTTCATTGATGAGTAGCTCAAAATTTAACTTTTCTTATGCGTAGCTATATATGAATGTGAAGGCAAATACAACTAAAAAGGAATCACCTCATGCAATAAATTGCTTCCTTCACTGGACATGTAGAAAACACGCTTTATCCTTGAAGGTAAAGCAGATGAATTTACCTGTATATAAGATGGAATACTCTTAAGAACCTTTATAAATTTAATAATTTACATACAAAGAAATGAGTAAAAAAACACAGGTTCTAATTACCTTGTCTATAAGTTGGAATGATCCACTAGTGGGATGAGATATCTCATTCTGACCACGTATTATCATTCCATCCTGAACTTCAGAAGAAAAACAGCACGTAAAAAGATTAGTTCTACTGAAATATAGTGATCCCATATCTTCGCTAAACAACAGGATACTAATTCATGAGAATATAAGTTGTTCACCTTACCCATAATTCACACCCCAAAGTAAGCCGATCATTGGTGGATATCACTGGAAGGACCAAACTTTCTGTAGGAATCTGGGAAACCCGTGAAAACAAAAATATTGCAGCATCGAGAGACTGAAAGAATATACGTGCACCTGCAAAGAAGAAATTACCAATGCTGGTAAAAAAAAGTGATTTATGTTAGTCATTTAGTTCAATTTCTTTCTTAACAGGCTAATGTCATCTATTGTCATATAACAAAACTGTTAAACATACCTCCCATTGCTAAACGAAAATGACTCGTTTGTCCTTCTAAGAATCTGCAAGGGCAAAAAATTAAACTGTGAATTACCAGTACATAATATTAGAATGACGCATGAAAATTAGTAGAAAAGGCAAAAAAACCTGGTTTTGAAAATAGGCCAAAAAGGCACGAATTGTTTCTCTATAGGGCTTTGAAACATCTTTCCATAGAGGATGTTCGCCTTCTACTATACTATACCTGTTAAATTATCAGATTAGCATGCTTTATACTTCATATAGTTATATTTATTTGAATTCTAAAAGAGATTACCATTCTAGTTTTGCTTGTCGTGCATCAAGAGGCAGACGAAAACCGAGCAAGGTGCGCACTGCAAGAGCCTCAGAAGTGCTTTCATCAGACAATCTCAAACATCTTGACCGTATGTCTCCAACTGCAGGACCACCTGAAACATGGACACCAAGAATTTTCGTAACAAGATTCTAAATGCCATAAATTGCATAACAGCTGAAACAAACTAAATCTATCTGCGTGTATGAAATTTACCTACCTAAAACACGGACAATCTCAGCAGTACTTCCTCCGTCATCAGAAACAGGAAGAACATGAGCAACTGAAGTTGTCAACTTCTTAAGCTCTTCAACAACCCCATTAAAAGCAGTCCCTCCTGTAACAACATATTTCAACTAAGAGCATGAGGAAATAACAAAGTCATTGCCCCAACATTATCAACAATTGGCGTTATACCATCACCCCACCCGGCATTATAGTTTCGGCGTTGGTGGGGCAACGCTGAAATTAGTGTCTATTTGTGCGTATGTGTTTGTTTGTGGGTTAAATACTTAAATGTGGCAACACCCTTTTCACAAAAGTGGTGTTACCACATCCGATGCTCTAAGGGTGTGTTTGGCAACAAGCGGTTAGAACAAAACATTAAAACTGTAAAGCTACTTTTACTTCATTTTACATATTGAAGTTTAATTACAGCTACCTTACCAAACACTTATATGAAACAAAACAGCTATTGCTAACTACTAGCTTACCACTACTCTCACTGCTATTTTCGTCAAACATGCCTTAATGATCAATCAAAGTCCAAATATCCCCCCAATTCGACATTACCAACTACGCCGTCTTAACTCCGTCCAAATTAGTTACTACCCACATTCAAGATTGTTGTAAATCAGAAATCCCAAAAAGGGTTTTGTTCAATGCACACAAAGTGATGATAAAAATGTAAACTTTATGTTACTTTCCATTTTCTTGAAGTGTAAAAAGATCACATTTTCCCTAGTAAACGGTGGTTTTCCCTATTCAGGTTACGCGGGGAGGGCGAGCCTTTTTGACTCAGTTGTACGCGGCCTCACCGGGTTAATCCCGGGCTCTTGTTTGAAAGCCAAGGACCTTAGTGGTGGTTAGTGATGATTGATAACTAAACTAAACAAAGCTTCATCTAAGATTAAGAATTTGGTAACAAGGTGATGTGAACTAACAGTATTACAGTATGAATAAGGTACTACATTGATAAAGGTGAAATGAAAGATTTATAAAAATTTATACCTGAGAAAACAAGAAGTGAAGGTTGGTTGGAGGTAGTTGCAGCAGCAGCAGGAGTTGAGGAATTCATGAAAAGGGATCTTGGAGATGAAGATGGTGATACAGAAAGTTGGTTACATAACGGAAAAGGGGTGCCAAATTTTAATGTCAAATTGTCCACCATTTTTATAAACTTTATTCATCAATCGAAATTGGATGGATTTTATTCACCTAGCTCCTCTTAATTTCTTACCCATTCATATTTTTTGTTTCTTTCTATTCCTGGATTTTTTGTTGTTTTGTTTTTTCCTCTCAAATATTTACCCATGTATCACACATTAGAAATGAGTATATAACTATAACAGCACATAAGAAATGCAGAGATTTAAATTAAATGCATTTAGATGTGCTGAGAACGTCAAAAAAAAATTAGGCCCGGCACGGAAAAAAAAAAAAAAAAATGCCCTTATATTATAATATCCAATTCACATGTAGTCATATGGGACATGCTTCTATCTGTTATTTCAGATCTATTGTGTTTGGAATATGCTTCAACATACCAGGGGCGGAGCCAAATATTTATTGAGGGGGGGCAAAAAAAAATTTTCCTTATTACAACGGGCCGAAAAAAATAATAAAACAACAACAACAACAACAACAACAACAACAACAACAACAACAAAAACATGTGCAATATTGGTGCTAAAAACGTTTTTGCCAAACCGATAACAACTCTTATCGGTCACACCATCACCCATTCACCCGGTTTGACTTTGTGTGATGACGCTAAAACCCCGTGTCTCAATAACCCAGTTAAGTACGATATGTTACAAAAATAACTAAATCAAATAGTCATGAAAAATAGACAAAGTATAAATCACCAAAACACTTAAATAATAAGTAAACTTATATAAAAAAAACATCCATAGCTATTTATTTAACGTATTTTGTTATCATTCGACGTTTTTATTTAAAACATTTAGATCCTAAACATATTAATTGTAGAGTATTAAATAGCTAAGTTTCACATATTGCTAGTATTAATCACCATTTTATTTCATACTTTATTGAGTTGGGATTTCACATGAAAAGAAATACTGTAATAGTTTATAAAAGTGTGACAATAAAAACATGAAAAGCATATATGCACAAAGAGGGCACGTGATGGTGTAGTAAAAGTCTTCTTAAAACAAAAAGTAGACGTGGACTTAGAAGTACTTTACAGTCTACAAGGCCTCAAAATAATAAAAAAGTTAATATTCTTTCTTTCTCTTTTATCAAACTCATCTTCTACATTCTCAAAACCCTTTCAGCTTACCGGACTTCTTGACGACGGCATGACTTGTACTGTTGTACATATAATGGGTATAAAAAATTTTAGTGCCCCTTAGTGGGTTGGGCTCGGCTCGGTTGCTGATGGTGCGTCGGCCCAAAACCGCCCATGTTTAGATGCATGCTAGTTAGTTTTGAAAATGATTTTGAGGTGTTAACTATACAAAGTAAAAATAGCAACAAACTTGACCATCAATTAGTTTTAAAAATAATTTTGAGGTGTTAACTATACAAAGTAGAAATAGCAACAAACTTGACCCGTAGATGACAAAAGATATATAAGATTCACCTAACTTGATGAAATGCATCTACTATATATATACATGCATCTAATATTTAGCTAAAAGATATATTAGGATGCATTTTAATTTAAATCGATGCATCTCTAATATGTAGTTATAGTTATTTCTCATACTATTTATTCACATTTGATCCTGAGTCCATGTATTAATTACCGAATTGCACATGAGTTAAAGGTTATTTTTCTTTAACTCAAACGTACATGGTTCAGTTGAAGTAACATTTTTTAACTTTTTATAGTGAGCCTCAAGATATGTAATTAGTGACTATAGAGTTGACATCAATGTACAACCAAAATTGTCTAAAGATCCAATGAACTAATCATAGCCACTCATTTTTTTTATCAAAATAAAAAATACCCACTTTTCACCTATTTTTTAAAAATTAAATACCTTGCAAATGGTAAATTGTCAAGTGAAAAAAAAATAAAAAAAAATAAAAATAAAAAATAAATCATCGTGACGAGTATTTTTTCTTATCTTTCAGTAGACGGGCGCTTCGGTAATTANCTTATCTTTCAGTAGACGGGCGCTTCGATTTGAAGATTTTTTTTTTTTTTTTTTTCCAGTTTTGACGTAACAAAAAAAAGCGGAAAAAAATTCATCAAAATTATATCTAAGTGCCAGTCTATAGAAAGATGATTTAATTCTCGTCGCGATGGTATGATTCGTTTTGTGTAACGATTAACGGTTTGCGAGATAATTAATTTTAAAAAAAATGGCGAAAGTTTATTTTCTTAATTTTGATTAAAAGATGGATTGTAATGATTGGTTCATTAGATTTTTAGACAATATTGGATCTAGATCGAACTTTTGCTAGAGGGAAAAGATTGTGTAAATAGAGATTATGTCACATCTTTTGTGTGAGAGTAGATGGCATGAGTTATGGAGTAGGTTCGGAATGAATTCTATGGTTCTGAGTAACATAAAGAGCGTAAAATAAGCACCTGGTACAGCAAAATGTTCATCCCTAATAAACCTATAGTTATAGGCAGCATAAAGCTTCGAAACAAAAGGTTATTCTATGGAAGGAAATTTGTCCGATGATGTCAAAAACCGTCCTGAATCCTTACACTCAGTTGTCTCCAACGACGACCTTTTACTCGAAATCCTACTCAAGTTACCAATACTCTCACTTGTTTTATTTAAATCCGTATCCAAAAGATGGTTGTCTCTTATTAAATCTCCAAGTTTCACCCGAAAACTCGACCCCAGCCCTTGTGGTCTCTTCCTCAAGTTTTACTCTATGCTACCCAATTCTTTTAATAAGCTATCTAGTTATGATTTCTTGCCCTTGCATATCCGTATTCCGAGTGCTATATCCTTTTCTTTTGGTCATAAGGCACCACCTGTAATCCTGAGATTTTGCAGTCATGTAATGGTTTGCTTTTATGCTTTTCATTAGCGTATAAGGAATTATATGTATACAATCCGTCTATTTATAAAATGTTTAAGCTGATTCCTCAACAACGTAATGTGACATTTGATAAAGATTATGATGTTGGTGGTATGAGAATGGCGTTTGATCCTACTAAATCACCTCACTATAAAATCATTCATGCTGAACTAATACTTAGTAATGTTGGTGTTTTTTGGGTTAAAATACATACTTACTATTCAGAAACAGGTGTTTGGAGTGTTTGTGGGGATTGGTTTCCTTGCCAAAGTTTCACTTGTTTTCAGGATGGAGTATATTGGAATGATGCCATTCATTAGGTAAATGATGTTACTGGGCCGAATTTTCATTTCAAGTTATATATATTAAATGAGCGTCCGGTTTTGACAACCTTAAAAACCCCTTTAACCTTAGATGGGACGGGTTTTCATGAATACAAGATGTTTGCGTCTTGTGATTGTTTGCTTTTTGTTGGAAAGGATGATGAATTTGATTCTAGAAAGTTGTATATTTATGAGATGAGGAATAGGTGTTTGGAATGGTCGGTGAAGTACATTGTTAATCTTGATGACATTACGGCCCCATTGCCATTTTGGAGCATTAGTTCAAATGTTTGTTGTATTGTTTTGGGAGAACGAGAAGACAATTCTTTTATGCTGATGAAGTTATCACAAAAAGTTGTACAATACAAACTCGTGTCAAAGGCTCTCTGCACACTCTCTGATTTGGGATCTGTTAAGCATCTTAATAGCTGCTTTGAGTTCATTGCATCCTTGGCTAACGTATGATTGTGCGTTCTGTATCAGGTATGATTTACCTGCATAGTTATAGTGTTAATGCTACAATTGTTTTCTTATAGTAGATTTTGGGATCGATAATAGATGTCATGGATGAGTTTTTTTTTCTTTTTTCTTTTTGTGGATTTGTATACTAAAGTTTTGTTCTGGTAACCGATGAGTGTGTGCCGAGTCATTAACACTAATTCCTATGTTCTGATACTCTTTAATAACTATTTTGGTTGATTGAAAATCCTTATTGGCGCTATTAATGTTCTTTATCATCTATAAGGAGCATGTTTATCTAGTAACTTTTAGGACCATCCCTGTCCTAAGTTAGTATTAGCACATTCTAAAGATTTGTGGTTTAGTTACATAACAAAAAAAAGCCCTCTTCACTCTTTGGACATGTGTTTGGTCAGGTTGTTGATGGATTGGATGTCCTGAAGGCCATCGAGAAGGCGGGATCGAGTGGCAGAGTTACGTCAAATCCAGATGTCATCGTGGATTGAAATTAAGTATCTTAGGAGTTAGGTTTAGTGTTAGATATTAAAGTTAGTTTTACAGTATTTTCTTTTCTTTGAATTCTTCACTAATGCGGCTTTAATGAAGTGATCAACTTACTATAGCTATTTTTGTGCAATTTGTTCTCAGATGAAGGGAGTGCTGGTTTTTGCTTCTTTTTTTTTTTTGGTTCCTAGTATGAGCTTAAGTTCCAATTATAAGGATAAATTCTATGATTAACATAGTACGAAGCCAATCGGTTTTCTAATTATATACTCGGAAAATAGCTTAAAATGAAGATTTAAATGCTTAATAACATTGTGTATGTTCATATTTAGCCTTTGGATATTATAAGAAAATGCGTCATGCTATACCTCAAGCGTGTTTTCATTAATCTTTAGAGAGTCTAGGCATCGCTTATGTTAACACTAAAATCAAATAATCAATCAAGTGTAACTTTTTTACACTATCATTAACATCACAACCTTATGTAAATTAACATCACCATGTCATCTTTTAGGAAAATGGGGTTGGTAAGCTAATCAAAGAGCGTAAAATAAGCACCAGGTACAGGAAAATTCTTTCTAAAGGTTTACCAAACACATAAAAACACTTTTGTCATTTATCTTTACAATCGCCTTGTTTGCGTTAAACAAACTATACTACAAAAAGCATGTGGTACTAAGCTATGCTTGAATTTTTCCTGGAAGTGTATAACTTTACAATTTAGGTACATAATATCGACATAAAATGAATTACAATCCTTGCTAGCCAGATCCACCAAAGCATACTTTTGCAACTTGCAAACCTCTAGTTCGTAAGGGTTCACTCTGCTTGGTTTTTGGAGATCCAGATCTTGACGGGTTGGTTTTACACTTTTAACCACCAAAGTTGGGACTAAATTCTCAAACTGAGACCTGTTCATATCAGAGAAAATGCATCCAACAGAACACAAATAGTAATATAATATACTTAGAAAGGGATTCCGACCTGTGTTGGGAGTAGCTATCACATAAAGAGTTAAAGGCGTGTTTACCAAACACTCCTGTTCCATGTAGCTGCAAATGTTGATCTGGTTTGTTGTAACTGAGCTCAATCCATGATCCTTCACAGATATGGATTCCAGAGAGCACAACCACGTTTCCGAGAGAATTTTTTCTCTCAAAAAATAATTTCCATTCAGTAATGGCTGCATTGTTCTCAACAACCCTATCCGTAACAGTTAGCAGGAAAGATTTCATACCATCCACATACATTAATAAGGTCGTAAATTAGTCAAAGGTTTCACACCATTCACACATAAAAGGTTATGTATCCTAGTAGGTAAGAAATACTTGTCTATGGTAAAGAACACTTTAATGAAACAGAAGATGAAAAATGTGCAGTGCAAATATATGTTGTGCTGCTGATGTCATATACTATGAAATTATGAAGGTTCTGTCTTGCAACCCATGTTATATACAAATCAATCGTTGGTGCCAACTAACGATGCAAAAAATTCCAGATAAACGTGATGATGATATGACAAGTATGGTTGCTACATGATTTAGAATATGTAGAAGAGCTTGGGATGCAAGCAATAGCTATGAGATTGTGCTTCAACGGCAGCGTAAGAATGCATTTATTTTAAGGAAACACCAGAATATATATTTAATTGACTTTAACACTTTGTTCACATAGCAATTTCAACTTAAACAAGTAGTGGAAAGATGACAAATACCCCGGGTTACATAATAAACAAGAACTCCATATTAAAGGCAATGTGCAAGTATCATATCATGGATAGCTCAGGAAACCAGAAAACCAACATTACCTCGATATTTAATTTGCAAATTTCGAAATGTAGACTATACTTAGGATTAGCTTTTTGTACAAATTAGCTGCTACTTGTAAATCCAAAGTCCCCAAGTCATCAAATATTATGTTTAATCTACAAAACTCCTGATATCTTATTGCCATTACATTGACGGGACCTTCCATATTGACCATGGTATAAAGTATTTATCAAATATTGTTATTTTAATACAAGGCTCGTCCGATGAGACACCTTTAGCAGAACTTATAAACTTGCCTAGTATCAAAAAAGTTCATGTAATTATATTCAAATAATCAAGCAAAACAGCATCTGATAAAGTATTGGCAAGACCAATGACACTGTTTAGTTCAAAAGTAGCTTCCATCTCAAAAGAAGCCAACAAGGAATACTGTATTCAAACAAATCTTCACATGAAGATGCCATATAAAATCATTTACAATCCTTCAAGAGACCCAGTATCATAAGGTTATTTACAATACTTCAGAAGTGATGATAACTTCATTAGCCAAATAAACAAACATGACAATTGTGCTAAATCAAGATGAAAAATGAAGATCGCATTTGAGCAAGTATGCGCATCCACATAACTTAGGTACCACTTGTACACAATGTGAGCACAAAAATCATCATCTGATGCAAACAAGGGAAAAGGAGATCCAACTACATGACAGAATACAGTAAGGGGATGTGCGGTGTCTATCTTAGCTTATATGTTGGGCCTGCGAGCTTCTATATATTTTGAAAAGTGAATAAGCTCAATTTTTTTGGCTTATGAGCTTATCAACTTGATCTTGTAATCTTTAATATGTATAAGCTCAGGTTGATAAGCTCAAAAGCCATAAAAATTTTGATTACTGACTTTTCAAATTTTACATAAGCTAATAAGCCCAACATAACACAAACACCCCCTAAATCATCCAAGCTCATATTTCCATTCAAATCTCAGCCTTCAAAATCTCAGGTAGCAATTAGCAGAATGTTGCTAAACTAATAAACCAAACAAAGAACAAGCGAAAGCATAACCACAAGGAAACTTAAACATAACAGAAATTCGAACAAAGAGAATCAATATTGCATATAAACAAACATCTATTATTCGCCTAAAAGCATTATAGAACAAGCTATAGTAGAGGATGTTGTATAGGGCTCCCATAACAAGTTACAAGTTCTCAACAAAGATGAAAGATTTACTATAGTAAAAACAAACTAAAAACAATCATCATATAGGCAGATAGTAGCAGCAATCCAATTATCAACCATTGACAGCAATCACGAAATCAGCACAACCATTTAAAGCATTTGCGTCCAACAAGCTCTCATACACCTGAATTGAATATCCACATTGAGCTAAATCCATTATTTCCAAATTCTAACACCAAAAACCAGTTAACGACAAGATAAAACCATATAAAATTTTAGTATACCTACCTTGCACCTTCTGAGAAAAAAACAGCACCATGTAAAAGAGCAAAGACAATTAGTAAAATCAAATAAAAATCACAAAAACGACACAATGGGCTCCAAAAAAACTCAAAAAGAAAGACATTCTAAGCCAAACCAACTAGTTTTTGCAGGTCACTTCACAAACAACAAGGAAGACACAAAATCTGGCACATTTGGTGCTACAACTTACAAAGAAAGAACATAATGCAGAGAAGCAAATAGATCCAAGAACAGGTAATGTGCAAGACCCGACCAAACAAAGAGAAGTCAAATGTGACACCAAAAACTTTACACATTAACATGGTCAACTTTATGCATAACTCTAGATGGTATGATGCACACATGAATATATAGATGCAGTCAGGTATAAAATTAAACAATCAAAAGGAAAACGTGTGAATGTGTAATACCTCAATAATATGAACCCCCACCCTGGTACATCCCACCATGAGGACCTCTTGGACCAGCCGGTGGCATGTTAGGTTGTGTTGGGTAACCTGAAGATGGACCATAGTTTCCACCGTCAGCATATCCTCCCTGAATTGGTGGCCCTCTGTTTACGGAAGGCATATAATTATTGTGCCCAGGATACTCCGGCGCAGCAGCAGCCGCCACACTAGCATATCCCCCACTATTGTATGCAGGATTAGCAGGATACCCACTACTACTGTATGGAGGTGGCCCCTGGTTTACATAGCCTGGACCACTACCAGTTCCTGAAGGTGGGTGATTTTGATGAGGTGGCAAAGAAGGCACATCGGGATACCCAATATAAGATGTTCTCCCACCTGTGATGGGTCAAAACATTATAATATAGTCAGTTCTAATAAGTATATACAATTAGCAGTAAACGAATATACATTGGCTGTGTTTGGCAATGAGCGATTAGCTTTTGGATTTTGGTTGAACGCTCCTATTTGAAACGCTAATCAAAGAAACCTTCTAGCATTTACATAATTTTACAGTTTGTAATTACAACTAAAGCTATGGTACCAAAAGCTTTTATAAACCTACGATACTAATGATTGCGCCAACACCTACTGGTTTTGCCAAACATAGCCACTATCAAATAACCATAATAACAAGAATCTACCTGGCACACCATATCCCGTCTGCACGAGCGCCGGCACTGGACCACGCGGCGACATCCTCCCACCACCAAATCTCTCCTTCTTCCCATCAGTCGCCATCTTACACATAACCTGATACCCATCAATACTCTTAACCGGATCAACCACCGCCCTCCTAGCCCCCTCCTCACTCTTATAAACAAAAAACGCAAACCCTTTAGCCTTCCCCGACTGCTTATCAAACCCCAACGGACCCTCCTCAATCTCCCCAAACCCCGCAAAAAACTCCAACAACCTCTCACTCCCAATTTCCCAAGGCACATTCCCTACATAAACCTTCCTACTCAAAACCGTACTATCCATATCATCCCTAACACACGCCAATTGCGCTACAGTGACCCTACCATCAATCTTCTTACTAGGTTCAACCAAAGCCCTAACAGCACCATCAACATGTCTAAAAGTAACGAACCCGTACCCTTTCGACTTATTCGTAGCCTTGTCGACAATAACAACAGCTTCTTCAAGCTCACCATATTGCCCAAAAACAGATTCCAATGTAACAGTAGAAGTCTCCCAACCAATGCCACGCACGAAAAGCTTACGCCTTGACGGGTCGGTGTCCGCGATTAATCTAACGGCTGATAACACTGCCACGTCACGGGTGATGAGTGTTTGTAAAATGTCCATGAGTTGTTCCTTTGTGAATGGTTCAAGAATTTTGCGTGCGTCTTGTTGTGTCAGTGAAACGGTGTCGTTTGATGGGTCTTCTTCGGTTTTGCGTTTCTTGGATTGGTTAATGTTCTCCATTGTTGTTGAAACCCTAGGAGATTGATTTGATTAAGGTTAAGATTAAGGTTTCGGGTTGTGTTTGTGTATATATAGGATTTGGTTGGGCTTTTTGTTAGATTATGTTTGGGCCAATATATAAGGCTACCCGTGCAACCCAGCTCAGAAACGAGGGCACAACTGTTATATCAGCTTTTTCGTTCTACAATAATTTTATGATCAACTTAGTGAAATAAGGAGATCGAAAAAACCGAGGGAATTACCAAAATATACCCCATAAAAACAATTAAATAAACACACTCACACACAACAAGAAAGGATGACGTCTCCTTTTTCTTGCTATAGAACGTGTCAGGTGGGGAGGGTTGTAGTGGGTGGGACGCATCTATGTTGGAGGTCGACCGACTCCTTCGACCATGCACTAGGGTGGTCTAAGGAAAGTACTAGGGGTACGTTTGGAATCTTTATTAATGGTTTTAAAAACATGGTTATTCAAAAACTAGTTATAAGTCACGTGCATATACGTTGTTTGCAAATTAATCAAATTTCTTATGAAATTTTAGTTTATTATATGAGTATATAAGAAATTGGCAATGTTTAATGTTTGTAAATGTGATATTACATATAAATGGTTTAAATAAATACAACTAATAGTTATATTTTAACTAATTGCTTGTTGCGTACTTATAAGGTGTGCTTTCATTTTTTATAATTATAATCTCGTGCATCTGCAAATTTTTGGTAGTACAATTAAATTAATATATCGTTATTAGTATTATAGTTTTTGACCAGTGTACGCACGGGTTATTAAACGCAGTTTATGTCGAACAATGACTAATACTAATAATAATATTTCCACTATATTTGCTCGGGTTTTAAAATATAATCAATTTTTTTAATAATCTTATTGTTTTAGTAGTTTGATTTGATATTTTAACAAAATTCAAATTCATTGAATATAAATTTTTATATAGGTTATTTAATCTCGTGCATATACTCAATAACATGTATGCATAGGTTGACGGTGTTTTTAGTATTACATCAATATAATAATAATAACAATAATAATAATAATAATAGTAATAATAATAATAATAATAATTGTAGTAGTAGTAGTGGCAGTGGCGGTGGCGGACTTGCGGTGGCTGCAGCGGTAGTATAGTTAACATATATTTTGGCAAATCCAAGTGAAAAATAATTGGGAAGCAGTGAACTGGATTATGAAATATTTTCGAGGCACTGCAAACGTGGGTTGTGTATGGGACGTATCGTAGCAACCATGTCGACGTAACAGGTTTTGTTGTGCTTATAAATTTACACATTACTATTGATTATATATAAATCCTCATTTTATTTCTTCAATTTGGGTATGGAACATATTTATTATTCGTTGTAATTTGCAAACAAATAGATTTAACGAGGCTTAAGTTTTTAAATTTAAGATAGATACTATGGGTATGTTTCTAAACTTTGCTTCATTAAGGTGATTTAAGTTGGGAAATACTAGGTGTGGTGTGGTAACAACAAACTCTGTCAAAAGATGTTGCTACATCAGTGTAACAATGAAAATAACGTTAAACTTATTTTTACTTGCGCTAGTTACACTGAAAGCTGAGGTGCTTGGTTCTATCAACTTTGAGAATAACACCACAGTCGGTGCAGTTACTACGGAACAAGATCCTCTCAAGTTATATAACACAGCTTGACTCAAGTTAGACGATTGTGAGCCATTGGATTTGATCTAATGGTTCAAATCAAAAGAAGTTCTTTTGATTTGAGCCATTGGATCAAATCCAAAGGCTCATAATTCCCTAACTTGATCAAGTTGTGTTATACAACTTGAGAGGATCGACCAAAAACGTTGGCAGGTTGTTAGCACTCTAATTCATTTATCGAAAAGTCATGCAAACTCATAGCAAGAATGATTGGCGACCAATTTTTGTGTTAACAAATCGGATGATATCTGTGTAACAAATATTCTTTGCAGTTATCTTTTTAAATACTAGTTGCAGAGTGCAGACTAATCAGATAAATGATACAGAGAAACTGATAACTGAAACTCTTTTGTGTCACCCTAGACCAACGTGAAGCCCTCATCAATGAATTTATTCAATAAAAGGTCTGACTGTCATTTACATCAAGTGAATTCATTAAGAACATCGCTACGGCTTACTAATCCTGTTTTTGTACAATTGTCAAAGTAAAAGTTAGCAATATAACATGTTCCATAACTTTGAGAGAATTTACAGGAACAAGCAATAGAATCAGATTTCAACACAATCTTCGTCATCATTATCAGTCTCATTATCCCAATCAAGTTCAAAAGAGTTGGCTGATTTCATTAACTCTGTTAGTCCAGTGAGATCCTCCAAATAAGTAGGATGATTGATGGCTTGTAGAACAAAATCAAGACCCCTTTTCCGATACTCCAAAACTACCTGGAAATCACAATAGTTGCAAATTAATTATGTTTCTGCATAGTCATATTAAGATCATGTTGACTTTTAATGTCAAGGCTTTAAATTTTCATACTCAAAACTGGCAAGAATTTTGTATTCAATTCAACACCAACATTGTTGTGCTTTCATAATTATTGCAGATATTGAACTCTTCGAGATCCCTATATACTATAAAAACTGTAAATTACCAGTACATAATATTAGAATGACGCATGAAAATTAGTAGAAAAGGCAAAAAACCTGGTTTTGAAAATAGGCCAAAAAGGCACGAATTGTTTCTCGGTAGGGCTTTGAAACATCTTTCCATAGAGGATGTTCGCCTTCTACGATACTATACCTGTTAAATTATCAGATTAGTATGCTTTATACTTCATAAAGTTATAATTTATTTGAATTCTAAAAGAGATTACCATTCTAGTTTTGCTTGTCGTGCATCAAGAGGCAGACGAAAACCGAGCAAGGTGCGCACTGCAAGAGCCTCAGAAGTGCTTTCATCAGACAATCTCAAGCATCTTGACCGTATGTCTCCAACTGCGGGACCACCTGAAACATGGACACCAAGAATTTTCGTAACAAGATTCTAAATGCCATGAATTGCATAACAGCTGAAACGAACTAAATCTATCTGCGTGTATGAAATTTACCTACCTAAAACACGGACAATCTCAGCAGTACTTCCTCCGTCATCAGAAACAGGAAGAACATGAGCAACTGAAGTTGTCAACTTCTTAAGCTCTTCAACAACCCCATTAAAAGCAGTCCCTCCTGTAACAACATATTTCAACTAAGAGCATGAGGAAATAACAAAGTCATAGCCCCAACGTTATCAACAATTGGCATTATACCTTCACCTCGGCCGGCATCATAGTTTCGGCGTTGGTGGGGCAACACTGAAATTAGTGTCTATTTGTGTGTATGTGGGTTAAATGTGGCAACACCTTTTCACAAAAGTGGTGTTACCACATCCGATGCTCTAAGGGTATGTTTGGCAACAAGCTGTTAGAACAAAACATTAAAACTGTAAAGCTACTTTTACTTCATTTTACATATTGAAGTTTAATTACAGCTACCTTACCAAACACTTATATGAAACAAAACAGCTATTGCTAACTACTAGCTACCACTACTCTTGCTGCTATTTTCGTCAAACATGCCCTAATGATCAATCAAAGTCAAAAAATACCCCCAATTCGACATTACCAACTACGCCGTCTTAACTCCGTCCAAATTAGTTACTACCCACATTCAAGATTGTTGTAAATCAGAAATCCCGAAAAGGGTTTTGTTCAATGCACACAAAGTGATGATAAAAATGTAAACTTTAGGTTACTTTCCATTTTCTTGAAGTGTAAAAAGATCACATTTTCCCTATTCAGGTTACGCGGGGAGGGCGAGCCTTTTTGACTCAGTTGTACGCGGCCTCACCGGGTTAATCCTGGGCTCTTGTTTGAAAGCCAAGGACCTTAGTGGTGGTTAGTGATGATTGATAATTAAACTAAACAGAGCTTCTTCTAAGATTAAGAATTGGGTAACAAGGTGATGTGAACTAACAGTATTACAGTATGAATAAGGTACTACATTGATAAAGGTGAAATGAAAGATTTATAAAAATTTATACCTGAGAAAACAAGAAGTGAAGGTTGGTTGGAGGTAGTTGCAGCAGCAGTTGGGGAATGGTGGATATTGAGGGAATTCATGAAAAGGGATCTTGGAGATGAAGATGGTGATGCAGAAAGTTGGTTACATAACGGAATAAAAGTACCGAATTTTAACAAACTGTCC
The DNA here is from genome assembly GCA_014162995.1 of Artemisia annua. Classification (NCBI taxonomy): domain Eukaryota; kingdom Viridiplantae; phylum Streptophyta; class Magnoliopsida; order Asterales; family Asteraceae; genus Artemisia; species Artemisia annua. The sequence goes on along the minus strand of LBNU01014254.1, from coordinate 14,183 downwards.
ACCATTTTTATAAACTTTATTCATAAAACCATCAATTGGAAATAGAAATTGGATGGATTTTATTCACCTAGCTCCTCCTCTTTCTTACCCATTCATATTTTTTGTTTCTTTCTATTCATGGATTTTTTGTTGTTTTTTCCTCTCAAATATTTACTCATGTATCACACATTAGAAATGAGAACACATAGGAAATGCATAGACTTAAATTAAATGTATTTTGATGCATGTTAATTAGTTTTGAAAATGATTTTGAGGTGTTAACTATACAAAGTAGAAATAGCAACAAACTTGACCCGTATATGACAAAAGATACATAAGATTCGCCTTACTTGATAGAATGCGTATAATATTTAGCTAAAAGATATATTAGGATGCATCTAATTTAAGTCTATGAATCTCTAATATGTAGTTATAGTTGTTTCTCATACTTATTATTTTGATATTTATTCACATTTGATCCTAAGTCCATGTATCAATACCAAATTGCACATGAGTTAAGGGCCCGTTTGGAATGGGGTTTTGAATGAAAAAAAAATAAAAAATTAACGTGGGCTCCACATCTAAATAACATGTTTGGTTTGTGGTTTGGCTTAAAAAAATGAATTAGGGCCCGTTTGGTTTGTAAATGGGTTTAGATTAGGATTTGGGGTTGATGGAAAAGTTGTAGATTATGATTTGGATTTGGGTTTAAATTAAATGAGGAGAGAGAGAAAAAATAATATTATACAATAATTTAAAATTATTTTATATTTAGAATATGATTTAAAAATTATTTATATAAAAGTTTAGATGAGAGAGAAAGAGAGAAAATAATGGGGGTCTCACTTTTTGTCATAAAACCTACCTTCCCCCTTACTTTACTACACACCCTCATATATGTCATTGAGTCCAAACCCAAATCACACCAAACAACTAAAAATAAAGGAGTTTTTTGAATGACCATTGTGTTTTTAAAAAGTATTTAAGAAAATGAGTACATCTAAAACTATTTAAGATAAAAAGCAATTTTTGAAAAACTCTTGCATAAAACGGTTTTTTTAAGCCACCTTCTGATCTTCACATCTGATCTTCACATCTGTTGAGTTTTTTAAATAACACACGTAATCCTAAAAGTTATTCAGGTAAATGAGCATCTGTAAAAAGACAAAAATGAACCAAAAAACTTTAAAATTGGCATCGTCCTCCACCGCAATTTCATTTTCTAAACTCACTTTACATAAACTAATATTTAGAAAACAACAAATCAAGCACTTTAATTTATGGAGGAAGATATTGTAAAAAAACAAGAACCAATAAACTTGTGCAAAACTAAGAATTCTCATTATTTGCAAAAATAAATAAATAAATAAATAAATAAATAATTCAAGCACCGTATGATCTGGATCTCGAGATTGCTTCAAGTGAATATTGTTGGTCTTCAACAGAAATGATGTTATAACTGTTTGAAAATGATCATTAAGCTGCTATAAGTACGGGGGTTCGTAAAATTGTCCCACTTTGTTTAGATCTTTTATATCTACCATTCTATACATTTGATTTTGAGATAATCTCTCTTGACGTTTTTTATTTAAGTTTGTTGATGGTGAATATATTTTTCCTGCATACGTTTCATGTGTAAAGAAAAAGAAATGAGGATGTTGATTATATGAAGTGTAGTGTGCTTGTTAATAACAAGATCTGCCGATAAAGAAAACAAAGGTGGAAGATCAGAACATTGGCTTTTAAAAACGGTTTTATGCAAGAGTTTTTCAGAAAATGCTTTTTATCTTAAATAGTTTTAGATGTACTCATTTTCTTAAATACTTTTTAAAAACACAATGGTCATTCAAAAAACTCCTTTTCTAACCCAAACCCAAGATAAACCCAAAAACCAAACGGGCCCTTAATCTATCAAAACTCATTCCTACCCGGTAAAGATAGGATTCATTTTATTTTCATGTGGGTTACACATTTTATACTATGTCTTTCTCTTCATACTTGTTATAAAATAATATTTTTTTATAAAATCTTTTACATAAAATAAATTTTTGAAATATTTAATTTTTCTCTCTCCATCATTAATTTTAATCGAAAACCAGATCTAAATCAAAATCCTACACCCTCAACAAACCAAATGCACCCAAAGATTATTTGGTGATTTCGACTCTTTAACTCAAACGTACGTGGTTCAGTTGAAGTTCGCTTTTAACTTTTTATAGTGAATCTCAAGATACGTAATTAGTGACTAATATATGAGGTTAAGACATATGACCACTAGGCTAAGTTGACGGTGGTTTACGTTTTCCACATTATTGAAAATGTTTTAATTTTTCGCTTTTTAATACAATAATTTAGATTAATTTTTTTCTTGTCTTTTATACCAACAGATAAAAATAATAGGATTAATTTTATATGATTAATTTCATATATACTCAAAGTGCAAGTATTGAATGCACAATGTACACTGTTTTTTAATGCATGTTTGGGTATATATGAAATTTTCAACTAAAAAGAGTAGATATATGAAATTTAAAATAATATTATGCCTTTTACATTTTCTATATTGGAGAGGGAAAAGGTTGTGTAAATAGAGATTGATGTCACATCTTTTGTGTGAAAAGAGTAGATGGCATGAGTTATGGAGTAGGTTCGGAATGAATTCTATGAGTAACATAAATGTGTTCGTTGAGTCTTGATTAAGGAAGAAAAGGAAAGAAAATGAAAAGAAATAGAAAAAGTTTTGTTCTTGAGTTTCACTTAAGGAGGAAAGAAAAAGAAAAATGAGTGGAAAATAGAGTAATTTGATTGATTTTTTTGAAAGAAAAGAAAAATAGTGTTTCATCTCACAAGCGGAATGTTCATCCCACTGTGTTGTCATTTATTTCATTAAAAAAAGTAAAAAAGAAGTAAAGGAAACACTTTCCTCTCAAAAATGGGAGGAAACACTTTCCTTCCAAAATCATCAAAATAACACTAATTTTTCTTTCATTTCCTTTTCTTTTCTCTCTAAGTAATACTCAAAAACACCCCATGGTTCATTTTCATTTTCTTTCACTTTGTTTCTTAACAACACAGCATTAAAATAAACCTATATAGTTATAGGCAACATAAAGCTTCGAAACAAAAGGTTAGGGTTTTGAATTATACCTTTTTTTCCATGGAAAAAACTGCTGGAAATTTGTCTGATGATGTCAGGCCATGTCCTGAATCCTTACGCTCAGTTGTCTCCAACAACGACCTTTTACTCGAAATCCTACTCAGGTTACCAATACTCTCACTTGTTTTATTTAAATCCGTATCCAAAAGATGGTTGTCTCTTATTAAATCTCCAAGTTTCACCCGAAAACTCGACCCAGCCCTTGTGGTCTCTTCCTCAAGTTTTACTCTATGCTACCCAATTCTTTTAATAAGGGGTAAAGACCATAAAATAACAACGTACTTTCTTCAATTTACCGAGATGAAACATGTACTTTTTTATTAACGTTTAAGCCAACGAAACTTTCAAATATTGTTCTGAAGTCAACAAAAAGACCGATTATATTATAAATAATAATTGAAATGACTATATTACCCTTGTCTTCTTAAACATAAATAACAACGTACTTTCTCCAATTTACCGGGATGAAACACCTACTTTTTTATTAACATTTAAGCCAACGAAACTATCCAGTATTGTTCCGATATCAACAAAAAGTTGTATTATATTATAAATAATAATTGAAATGACTATATTACCCTTGTCTTCTTAAACATAAATCCCTGTAAAAAACAAAACAAAAGAAAAATCTTATCACACAACCATAAAATCCAAACGCAACCATAACTTTTCAAAACCAACAATAAATCAAACCTGGTATATAAAAGTAACAACAAGCTCAAAAATAAATTATCACGACTTGACACGACTCGAAATGCAGCCAGCAAGCTTCGGCCATTAACATTTATGCTCACGGCATCACCTCGACTCGACAACAAAACCCAACTAATGATGATACCAAGATTTTTATAAGTTTAAATTCGTATAACCCGTTATATCACCCTAACCCAAACGTTATTAAAACAAAACACTCGTTAAAACGAGTTTATGTTTAAGCAGAACTCTATAAAGGGATTTATGTTTAAGAAGACAAGGGTAATATAGTTATTTCAATTATTATTTATAATATAATCGGTCTTTTTGTTGACTTCAGAACAATAAAAAAAGTAGGTGTTTCATCTCGGTAAATTGGAGAAAGTACGTTGTTATTTTATGGTCTTTACCCGATTTATGTTTAAGAAGACAAGGGTAATATGGTCATTTCAATTATTATTTATAATATAATACAACTTTTTGTTGATATCGGAACAATACTTGATAGTTTCGTTGGCTTAAATGTTAATAAAAAAGTAGGTGTTTCATCTCGGTAAATTGGAGAAAGTACGTTGTTATTTTATGGTCTTTACCCTTTAATAAGCTATCTAGTTATGATTTCCTGCCCTTGCATATCCGTATTCCGAGTGCTACATCCTTTTCTTTTGGTCATAAGGCACCACCTAGTAATCCTGAGATTTTGCAGTCGTGTAATGGTTTGCTTTTATGCTTTTCGTTAGCGTATAAGGAATTATATGTATACAATCCGTCTATTTATAAAATGTTTAAGCTGATTCCTCAACAACGTAATGTGACATTTGATAAAGATTATGATGTTGGTGGTATGAGAATGGCGTTTGATCCTACTAAATCACCTCACTATAAAATCATTCATGCTGAACTAATACTTAGTAATGCTGATGTTTTTTGGGTTAAAATACATACTTACTATTCAGAAACGGGTGTTTGGAGTGTTTGTGGGGATTGGTTTCCTGTCCAAAGTTTCACTTGTTTTCAGGATGGAGTATATTGGAATGATGCCATTCATTGGGTAAATGATGTTAGTAGGCCGAATTTACAATTCAAGTTAGATATATTAAATGAGCGTCCGGTTTTGACAACCTTAAAAACCCCTTTAACCTTAGATGGGACGGGCTTTCGTGAATGCAATATGTTTGCGTCTTGTGGTTCAGTGGTTGTTTGCTTTTTGTTGGTAAGGATGATTTTGATTCTATAAAGTTGTATATTTATGAGATGAGGAATAGGTGTTCGGAATGGTCGGTGAAGTACATTGTTAATCTTGATGACATTACAGTGCCATTGCCATATCGGAGTTTTAGTTCAAATGTTTGTTGTATTGTTTTGGGAGAACGAGAAGATGATTCTTTTATGGTGATGAAGTTATCACAAAAAGTTGTACAACACAAACTCGTGTCAAAGGCTCTCTGCACACTCTCTGATTTGGGATATGTTAAGCATCTTAATAGCTGCTTTGAGTTCATTGCATCCTTGGCTAATGTATGATTGTGCGTTCTGTATCAGGTATGATTTACCTGCATAGTTATAGTGTTAATGCTACAATTGTTTTCTTGTAGTAGATTTTGGGATCGATAATAGCTGTCATGGCTGAGGTTTTTTTTCTTTTTGTGGATTTGTATACTAAAGTTTTATTCTGGTAACCGACGAGCGTGTGCCGAGTCATTAACACTAATTCCTATGTTCTGATACTCTTGAATAACTATTTTGGTTGATTGAAAATCCTTATTGGCGCTATTAATGTTCTTTATCATCTATGGAGTAAGGAGCATGTTTATCTAGTAACTTTTAGGACCATCCCTGTCCTAAGCTAGTATTAGCACATTCTAAAGATTTGTGGTTTAGTTACATAACAAAAAAAAGCCCTCTTCACTCTTTGGACATGTGTTTGGTCAGGTTGTTGATGGATTGGATGTCCTGAAGGCCATCGAGAAGGCGGGATCGAGTGGCAGAGTTACGTCAAATCCAGATGTCATCGTGGATTGAAATTAAGTATCTTAGGAGTTAGGTTTAGTGTTAGATATTAAAGTTAGTTTTACAGTATTTTCTTTTCTTTGAATTCTTCACTAATGCGGCTTTAATGAAATGATCAACTTACTATAGCTATTTTTGTGCAATTTGTTCTCAGATGAAGGGAGTGCTGGTTTTGGCTTACTTTTTTTTGGTTTATTTTTTTAGTATGAGCTTAAGTTCCAATTATAAGGATAAATTCTATGATCAACATAGTACGAAGCCAATCGGTTTTCTTATTATATACTCGGAAAATATCTTAAAATGAAGATTTAAATGCTTAATAACATTGTGTATGTTCATATTTAGTCTTTGGATATTATAAGAAATGTGTTTTCATTAATCTTTAGAGAGTCTTGGCATCGCTTATGTTAACACTAAAATCAAATAATCAATCAAGTGTAACTTTTTTACGCTATCATTAACATCACAACCTTATGTAAATTAACATCAGCATGTCATTTTTTAGGAAAATGGGGTTGGTAAGCTAATCAAAGAGCGTAAAATAAGCACCAGGTACAGCAAAATTCTTTATAAAGGTTTACCAAACAAGTAAAAACACTTTTGTCATTTATCTTTACAATCGCCTTGTTTAGCGTTAAACAAACTATACTACAAAAAGCATGTGGTCCTAAGCTATGCTTGAATTTTTCCTGGAAGTGTATAACTTTACAATTTAGGTACATAATATCGACATAAAATGAATTACAATCCTTGCTAGCCAGATCCACCAAAGCATACTTTTGCAACTTGCAAACATCTAGTTCGTAAGGGTTCACTCTGCTTGGTTTTTGGTGATCCAGATCTTGATGGGTTGGTTTTACGCTTTTAACCACCAAAGTTGGGACTAAATTCTCAAACTGAGACCTGTTCATATCAGAGAAAATGCATCCAACAGAACACAAATAGTAATATAATATACTTAGAAAGGGATTCCGACCTGTGTTGGGAGTAGCTATCACATAAAGAGTTAAAGGCGTGTTTACCAAACACTCCTGTTCCATGTAGCTGCAAATGTTGATCTGGTTTGTTGTAACTGAGCTCAATCCATGATCCTTCACAGATATGGATTCCAGAGAGCACAACCACGTTACCGAGAGAATTTTTTCTCTCAAAAAATAATTTCCATTCAGTAATGGCTGCATGGTTCTCAACAACCCTATCCGTAACAGTTAGCAGGAAAGATTTCATACCATCCACATACATTAATAAGGTCGTAAATTAGTCAAAGGTTTCACACCATTCACACATAAAAGGTTATGTATCCTAGTAGGTAAGAAATACTTGTCTATGGTAAAGAACACTTTAATGAAACAGAAGATGAAAAATGTGCAGCGCAAATATATGTTGTGCTGCTGATGTCATATACTATGAAATTATGAAGGTTCTGTCTTGCAACCCATGTTATACACAAATCAGTCGTTGGTGCCAACTAACGATGCAAAAAATTCCATATAAACGTGATGATGATATGACAAGTATGGTTGCTACATGATTTAGAATATGTAGAAGAGCTTGGGATGCAAGCAATAGCTGTGAGATTGTGCTTCAAAGGCAGCATAAGAATGCATATAAAAATTCACTTTTTATTTCAAGGAAACACCAGAATATATATTTAATTGACTTTAACACTTTGTTCACATAGCAATTTCAACTTAAACAAGTAGTGGAAAGATGACAGATACCCCGTGTTACATAATAAACAAGAACTCCATATTAAAGGCAATGTGCAAGTATCATATCATGGATAGCTCAGGAAACCAGAACCAACATGTACCTCGATATTTAATTTGCAAATTTCGAAATGTAGACTATACTTAGGATTAGCTTTTTGTACAAATTAGCTGCTACTTGTAAATCCAAAGTCCCCAAGTCATCAAATATTATGTTTAATCTACAAAACTCCTGATATCTTATTGCCATTACATTGACGGACCTTCTATATTGACCATGGTATAAAGTATTTATCAAATATTGTTATTTTAATACAAGGCTCGTCCGATGAGACACCTTTAGCAGAACTTATAAACTTGCCTAGTATCAAAAAAGTTCATTCAAATAATCAAGCAAAACAGCATCTGATAAAGTATTGACAAGACCAATGACACTGTTTAGTTCATCTCAAAAGAAGCCAACAAGGAATACTGTATTCAAACAATCACCTTCACATGAAGATGCCATATAAAATCATTTACAATCCTTCAAGAGACCCATTATCATAAGGTTATTTACAATCCTTCAGAAGTGATGATAACTTCATTAGCCAAATAAACAAACATGACAATTGTGCTAAATCAAGATGAAAAATGAAGATCGCATTTGAGCAAGTATGCGCATCCACATAACTTAGGTACCACTTGTACATAATGTGAGCACAAAAATCATCATCTGATGCAAACAAGGGAAAAGGAGATCCAACTACATGATAGAATACAGTAAGGGGATGTGGGGTGTCTGTCTTAGCTTATATGTTGGGCCTGCGAGCTTCTATATATTTTGAAAAGTGAATAAGCTCAATTTTTGTGGCTTATGAGCTTATCAACTTGATCTTGTAATCTTTAATATGTATAAGCTCAGGTTGATAAGCTCAAAAGCCATAAAAATTTTGATTACTGACTTTTCAAATTTTACATAAGCTAATAAGCCCAACATAACACAAACACCCCCTAAATCATCCAAGCTCATATTTCCATTCAAATCTCAGCCTTCAAAATCTCAGGTAGCAATTAGCAGAATGTTGCTAAACTAATAAACCAAAAAAAGAACAAGCGAAAGCATAACCACAAGGAAACTTAAACATAACAGAAATTCGAACAAAGAGAATCAATATTGCATATAAACAAACATCTATTATTCGCCTAAAAGCATTATAGAACAAGCTATAGTAGAGGATGTTGTATAGGGCTCCCATAAAAAGTTACAAGTTCTCAACAAAGATGAAAGATTTACTATAGTAAAAACAAACTAAAAACAATCATCATATAGGCAGATAGTAGCAGCAATCCAATTATCAACCATTGACAGCAATCACGAAATCAGCACAACCATTTAAAGCATTTGCGTCCAACAAGCTCTCATACACCTGAATTGAATATCCACATTGAGCTAAATCCATTATTTCCAAATTCTAACACCAAAAACCAGTTAACGACAAGATAAAACCATATAAAATTTTAGTATACCTACCTTGCACCTTCCGAAAAAAAAACAGCGCCATGTAAAAGAGCAAAGACAATTAGTAAAATCAAATAAAAATCACAAAAACGACACAATGGGCTCCAAAAAAACTCAAAAAGAAAGACATTCTAAGTCAAACCAACTAGTTTTTGCAGGTCACTTCACAAACAACAAGGAAGACACAAAATCTGGCACATTTGGTGCTACAACTTACAAAGAAAGAACATAATTCAGAGAAGCAAATAGATCCAAGAACAGGTAATGCGCAAGACCCGACCAAACAAAGAGAAGTCAAATGTGACACCAAAAACTTGACACATTAACATGGTCAACTTTATGCATAACTCTAGATGGTATGATGCACACATGAATATATAAATGCAGTCAGAAATAAAATTAAACAATCAAAAGGAAAACGTGTAAATGTGTAATACCTCAATAATATGAACCCCCACCCTGGTACATCCCACCATGAGGACCTCTTAGACCAGCCGGTGGCATGTTAGGTTGTGTTGGGTAACCTGAAGATGGACCATAGTTTCCACCGTCAGCATATCCTCCCTGAATTGGTGGCCCTCTGTTTACGGAAGGCATATAATTATTGTGCCCAGGATACTCCGGCGCAGCAGCAGTGGCCACACTAGCATATCCCCCACTATTGTATCCAGTACCGGCAGGATACCCACTACTAATGTATGAAGGTGGCCCCTGGTTTACATAGCCTGGACCACTACCAGTTCCTGAAGGTGGGTGATTTTGATGAGGTGGCAAAGAAGGCACATCGGGATACCCAATATACGATGTTCTCCCACCTGTAATGCATCATAACATTATAATACAGTCAGTTCTAATAAGTATGCACAATTAGCAGTAAACGAATATACACTGGCTGTGTTTGGCAACGGGCAATTAGCTTTTGGATTTTGGTTGAACGCTACTATTTGAAACGCTAATCAACGAAACCTTCTAGCATTTACATCATTTTTACAGTTTATAATTACAACTAAAGCTATGCTACCTACTGCTAATTTTGCCAAACATAAACATAATATCAAGAATTCTACCTGGCACACCATATCCCGTCTGCACGAGCGCCGGCACTGGACCACGCGGCGACATCATCCCACCACCAAATCTCTCCTTCTTCCCATCAGTCGCCATCTTACACACAACCTGATACCCATCAATACTCTTAACCGGATCAACCACGGCCCTCCTAGCCCCCTCCTCACTCTTATAAACAAAAAACGCAAACCCTTTAGCCTTCCCCGACTGCTTATCAAACCCCAACGGCCCCTCCTCAATCTCCCCAAACCCCGCAAAAAACTCCAACAACCTCTCACTCCCAATTTCCCAAGGCACATTCCCTACATAAACCTTCCTACTCGAAACCGTACTATCCATACCATCCCTAACACTCGCCAATTGCGCTACAGTCACCCTACCATCAATCTTCTTACTGGGTTCAACCAAAGCCCTAACAGCACCATCAACATGTCTAAAAGTAACGAAACCGTACCCTTTCGACTTATTCGTAGCCTTGTCGACAATAACAACAGCTTCTTCCAGCTCACCATATTGCCCAAAAACAGATTCCAATGTAACAGTAGTTGTCTCCCAACCAATGCCACGCACGAAAAGCTTGCGCCTTGACGGGTCGGCGTCCGCGACTGATCTAACGGCTGATAACACTGCCACGTCACGGGTGATGAGTGTTTGTAGAATGTCTATGAGTTGGTCCTTTGTGAATGGGTCAAGGATTTTGCGTGCGTCTTGCTGTGAGAGTGAAACGGTGTCGTTTGATGTTGTTGTTGTGTCTTGTTCGGTTTTGCGTTTCTTGGATTGGTTAATGTTGTTGTTCTCCATTGTTGAAACCCTAGGAGATTGATTTGATTAAGGTTAAGGTTAAGGTTGCGGGTTGTGTTGTGTTGTGTTTATATAGGATTTGGTTGGGCTTTTTGTTAAATTATGTTTGGGCTCCTATACAATCAAAGTAGTATGAGTGCTGTCATTCGGATTGACCCAGTCGGGTACGGGTCAACTCGGGTCGGGTCAAGTCGGGTCAAGCCTTCAAAAAACATACCTGAACCTGACCCTATTTAGAACTCGGGTCAATTCGGGTTCGGGTCAGCTCGTGTTTGGGTCAACCCGAGTATTTTACATTGTAAAGTGTTAGTTTAGTCGGGTCAACTCAGGTTCAGGTCGGGTCAAGGCTAAAAAAACATACCCGAACCTGACCTTGTTTAGAACTCAGGTCAATTCGGGTTGACTCGATTGACCCGAATATGATTTTTGACCCGAACCCGGTCGGGTCGGGGTCTGGTCGGGTTCGGGTCGACTCACTTTGGTTTTGTTATGATTTTTTATTTTGCTCATAAACAGAAAATATATTATAAAACTATAAATTACCAAATTTATGTATAAATTTTATATTAGATTAATTATATTTTAATGTAAATAGTAAAGAAAGATAGAGAGGAAAAATATTTGATCTTTTAATCTACTTCAACCTTACCAATCATATAAGGGTTTGAGGTAGGGGTGTTCATCGGTTCGGTTCTCGGTTAATCGGTTTGTTTGGTTCGAGTTGTTCGGTTAAAAAAAAATTGGGTCATAACCGAAAACTGAACCAAACCGAAATATCTATGACCGAACCGAACCGAGAACTGAACCGAAGTTCAGTTCGGTTATGGGTCAAAACTGAAAGCCAAATTTTGTACTCGAATTTACACTATTTATGTATATTTTTTAATTTAATTTTAATATGAGAGAAAGTCTAAGATGTATTATAAGTAGTATATATTACAACAGAAACTAAACAACCTACGTAATGGCTGAATTACAATTCCCTCTAATATGCAAACCAAGCATTTTACATAATGTAATCAAATTACAATTATATCTAATTACATCAGATTACAATGAATCAAACGAGACTTAAAAGATACACACAAACTAACTAAAATGAGAACCTAGTTTCACTTTTTTTTAGTTTGATTTTGTTGAAAAACTGAATTTCATAGTTCGTGTAATTGTAGGGAAAACAAATTTGCAAACACAAATATTCTAATTTGTCAAGAAATTTGTTTAATTGAACACAATTTTCAATTTTACTTGTTTTCTACAAAATATTTTGCAGAAAAAAAGTTATTTTTTTCAATTAAATGCATTATAGCATGTTTATTTTTATTTTTATGTTTGTGTTAGGATACATACTAAAATCTCACTTGTCTAGACTCAAATGCATAACTAATTAACTGAACCACTTTTTATGGATATTGCTAGGCTGGCTCGTGGTTTCAAAACTTACGGCATTAACTATTAGATGTTTATAAAAGGATTTAAAATTTATGGAAAAGTTTTTTTTTTCTTTTTTTTTTTTTTTTTTAACCTCATAACGAGCTTTTTGTTTATATCTATGTGCTATGAAGAGGTTCAAAATTCTAGACCTCTTCATAATTTAACGCATGTGTTATAGTTGAACATTTGATATAATTGTAAGATGTTTATACATAGTTACGTAGTGGTAATAGTTTATACTTTATAGTATCAAAAGTTTTATAAGTATTATAAACTTGTTTAAAAATTCTACCATTGTAAATGCTCTTAATTTTTCATTAAATTAGATTATTTACTTGAAATGGTTATCTATGGATTGAGATCTTATAAAATTTCATTTGAACATGATAAGTCATGTTAATGTTATTTTAAGTGAAAAAATAAGTCATGATAAGTCATGTTAGTATTTACTTGAAATGTTAGTATTTAAAAAGAAACAAACGAATATTCTTTGTAGTTATCGAGCAATAGGCAGCGTTTTAAGCATAAGGGTTGATCTTATATGAAGCATGTTTAAAGATTAGACTATACTTGTTATTACAAAAAGGCCGGGCTTAATTTCTATTTAGGTAGTTTACAATTAGCTTAGCGTATGTGTCAAATAATTATGATGTATGTGTCAAATAATTATGATGGATGTTTTATGCTTGAGCCAATAAATGTTTATGAGTATGTTTCAAATAATTAACGTGTCATAAGGATTTAGGTTACAGTAGTTTATTAGTCTATGTGTCAAATAATTATGATGAATGTTTATGCTTGAGCCAATAAATATTTATGAGTATGTTTCACAACCCTGTCCTCCTGCATCAGAGTAGATTCATATTTCTCACATCCAACAACTACTAGCATAATAAGCAATTACTAGACAACTTAAGTTTGGAACCTCCTCTTACTGCTGACAAACATTTTTGAGATGAATGCATATACACTAAACATAGATATCGTGAGGTTAGCTCAGAAACCAGTTCAAGGTTACGAAGTTGTAAAATTTTGCAGGTAAATAATGGCACCAGTTGCTCAAACTGTGGAAATATCTTTATCCGACGACAAATCAATTGAGAAAAAGCAAAAAACGAAGATATATCTCTTGGATGGCCCTTTTAAAGAAATATCATATGACAGGGCAACAGCCGTTGCTGATGCCATCAAGGTGTTATTTCTTTTTTATCCATTTTCTATCTTGTTTTAACAATAACTTGATTCTTAAGATTGGTTGGCTGCAACATATATTTATAACCGTTTTTACTTGTCTAACTTCGGGATATTGCCCACAAAAGATAGAGTTATTATCATATGCAAGCTTTGGCTTAATGGCTTGTTTGAATGCAGTCGTGCCCGTTATGATAATATTCGTTGGAAAAAGATATCACGATGGAAAAAGATAATATTCGTTCGTGTTGGTTGAATCAAACAAACGACCCATCTGCTATATCAGTTGTTGATGTTTCAGTAAAGGAAGATTAGGCTGAAATTTGTGTGGTGTTGGGAAATAAGATTTTGTTTAAGCTATTGGAAAGGGATAAAGAAGATGACATTGTTTAGGAATTTGTCTAAACAAGCAATGTCAGAAAAACTTGGGACAAGAAGCTTGTAAGTGATTTTGATTATGTGGTATGGTTCAACAAATTTGAGTGCCAATTTTGCATTCGTAGGCTTAATAAAAAATAATATTTTTTTTTAAACAATAATAACACCAACAAACCCTAAAAGCGATTGCTTTGTGGCGACTCAATTAAACCCTTACAAACCAAATCGCAAATCGACTGTTCACCTATATCCTGTGTACTAG
>LBNU01014253.1:0-11903 GCA_014162995.1 Artemisia annua | reverse complement strand
AAATCATCTCCTTGTCCAAAATAACCTGTTAACCTGAAAAACAATAAAGGCAAACCTCCCGTAAAATCGGCGGTATAATCTATAATAGGATATAATGCTTGTGGAATGAATGTTTTTGCAGAATTCCTGGAGATTATAAGTTAGAGAATTAACAAAACTTTTTATGATTCCGGAAGAAAAATAAAACTTTCAAAAATTTCAGAAAATTACTGCTTGACGCCGTCAGGTTGTAATGCCTGACGCCGTCAGAAATGATCTGACAGAATTCTCATGTTAAGTTTCCGGAAAATTTCTGGAAAAACTATACCTTACTTCCTGGAAATCCTGCAAAAATATCATTATGACTCGATACAAGCATTTGACTCAAACAAGTACTAATATGCATTTTAATTTACATTGTTATGATTCATGTTCATTCGTTCTTATTAACCGATTTAGACTTCCCTTACACTTATCTTTTGCAAAATACCTTTATATGTAGTTAAGACGAAGTTAAAAACAAAATAAAGCATTTTCACAAATTAGTTTTTGAAGCATGAATCAATAACAAAAAATTAACATACATACGAAAACAAATAAAATCAAACAAACAAACAAATAAACACAAAGCTTGGGTTGCCTCCCAAGAAGCGCTTTTCTTTATTAACGAGTCTTGTAGCTAGACTCAAAGTCACGTGCTCTCATCTAGTGTCACTAATGCTCACGTATCCAAGCGTGAGCCACCTAATTGTCGCCTCATCCTTCTTATAATCATCATTAAGCTCTAAGCGTCCGCGGAAGTACCTCTTATTCTTCTCATGGGGGTATTTAAGTCCTTTTCTAATATCGTTCTCACTCAACATATCACAGGGGGGAAACCTATTACACTTCTCAATAGAAAAGTTTTTATACCTAGGGTGTGCGCTGGGCATTTGATAAACAAAATCCTCATCCCCCTCTGAGAATGTAATTAACCCTTCCATTAGTTTTTCATCTAAGTTGGTTAGTCTTTTGAAGGGCTTCCCAAACACAACATGGGTAAGGTTACTATCAATAAACTTTCTTAGATCTTCCATAACCATAAAGTCCATTTGATAGGTAAAGCTCCCCACAAACACATGCAAAGTTTTAGCCCTAGCAATAATATTATCTCCTTGATACTCTAACTCATTTACCATGATTTTATTGTATTCAGCACGCGAAATGATGTTCATTGGCAAAGATGAATTAAGGTAGGCGTCAAAGCTTCTAAATCCGATTTTGCAAGGGAATTGCATGTTAAACAAACTATCTTTCTCAATCTTTGTCCTAGGGTCAACATAATTTAGAGGGTTAGCTCTTTCATCCCCTTCAGGGTCATCTACTACTTCCCCATTCCCTAGGTCTTCATCGGAATCCGACGAATAGTAAAAAGGGCCATTTTCATGGTCGGTGTCATGGTCAGATTCGTCCATATCAGAATGGTTGTCAAAGTGATGATCAGGTGATAGGTTTGGTGGGTTTTCGTTTTCAACAATAGGGGGCAGGTTGGGTAACTGAAAATTCCTACGGCGGAAAACACGAATAACAGGGATCAAACGATCAATATTACTCATGAAGAAGTATTACGAACAAAGGCACAAAGAATAAGATAGACTAAAGAAATCCTAGAAAAATAAAATAAAAATCTCACTAGAAAGGAATCTAGTGAGTAGACCTAATAAAATAAAAATTCTACCTAAACAATAACTATTCCCCGGCAGCGGCGCCAAAAACTTGATGCGTGGTTTTGTGACCTTACAACAGGTTTTACCTCTCGAGGGATCTCAAGAGGCTTACAACCCCACCAGGCAGTGTACCTGACCGATGTAGTATAGGATAGTGGTAAGTACGGGGGATTGATCGTTCTCTCACAGGGAATAGTGTTCGTTAGGTATGAAAAACTATTCTAATAGGTCTAAGGATGAAGGATGATTATTTTTGTATTTTTATATTTTATAAAAGCAAGTAAAATCTCGGGTTTGAAGGATTAGGCGGAATTAGTTGCTAGTCAACTAACCCAAAAACTACTATTGCAAATAAAATAAAATAACAAGAAAATAAAAGGTTGTGAAACTTATATGGAGACAAATGTGTTTACTTAGATTTCCTTACTCCCTAACTATCTTTTACCGGTTAATTAGTTTGTATTAATTGCGTGGATGACGGGTGTATTCCTTAATACCATTCGTGGGGTGGCGTACGTACTTCCCCAACTCTATAAGCTCCTACTTCACTCCTATGTCGAGCCTGCTAGAAGCTCCTAACATGGGATCATTAGAATTCGCTCATGCATTAAATACAACCATAAAAACCTAGTACGCATTGGTTCATGTTTCTTAAGACGTTCAAGCAAGTTACCGTATAGGAGGTTAGCCAGTTTTCTTAAGCCTAACATCGATAAACAATCATCCAATACAAGTAATAACACACCAATCAACCAATAATCAATAGTTAGGTTTCATTAGATCTAAGCAAACACAATATAAATCTAGCCTAGCATGTTAATTGAAAGACAAGCATAAGATATAATTAACCAACACATAGACATATTGATTAATTTGAATGGAGACTTATCTTCAATTGAACATGGAAGAATCAAGGGTGAAAAACCCTTGAAAAAGCTGTAAAATCGTCTAGGGTTTTGTTCCCAAAAGTTGCACACTAATGAATGAAAAATAGAAAAGTATTTATAGAGAATACACTCTGACGGCGTCAGGCTTTAGGTGCTGACGCCGTCAGCTCGCCGCCATTAGGGTTCTCGGATGGCCTAGATCCATGTCTGACGCCGTCACTTGTAAATATGCTCTGGGCCGTCACTCTTTAGCTTAACACCTGACGGCCTAGGATTATTAACACCTGACGCCGTCAGGTGTTATTTCCATGTTTTCTTCTTAGGGCGTCACGTATAGTCTGAATCCACTCCTTTGTCATAGTTGGCTGACGGCGTCACCTTGTGACTCTGACGCCGTCAGGTAGGATTTCCAGCATGCTTTTGAGACTTTGTCGTTTTCTTCACTTTATGCTCCAAAAACGTCCAAAATGATGTGTTTTCCAGAATTCTTCTCAAAAGTACCTAAAATGACAAAAAGAACGATTTAAGGCAATATTTGATCACATTAACTCGAATTAGGGTTTAAATGACCCCCTAAAACGGGTACACTTTTCGTCTCATCAAAATCACGTAAAACATAAAAGGTGCAAGGTTTACGTAAAAAAAATGGAAAAAGTGAAAAGTGACTTTTAAAATAGGATTGTAAGGAAACAATGGTGCATAGAAAGTGTAGAGTAGACATAGTATAGTCGTGGTTGAATGAATTGAACGTATACGGATAACTTCCGACGAAGTTAATTATCTAAAAAAAATAGAATAGTTAAATAATAAAATATTAAAATTATTGACATGAAAATTTTGAAATGTCACATTACGTACCCCTTAAGAGAGCTCCGTCCCGGAGCTTAACTCGCTTTATCTACTGACGGTTTACTTGAGAAAAGATAAGGATACTCGTAAGGAATGAAGTCTAGAATAACTAACGACGCGGTTTGATTCTTGTCATCTAGAAATACGGTGCAGAGTAAGGTTGACTATACGCAATAAAGATAGAGTGAGGATTTGTTTAGTTGTTGTGCTCAATCGAACGAATAATGCTGAATTGTTTATGCTTACACAAGAATTTTGTGATTCTCGGAAATCAAGTAGAAAATCAATTAGACATAACCCATATATAACTATTCCCAGTATTTGAAAAATCTAAGTCGAACATAGGTAGTCAGACTAACAAGTTTTGTGGGTCCCACTAAGTCAAAAATTAACTAACAGTAGGAAACTTATTAGTTTACCATTACTACTCAGTTCTGAAAATATTAACATCACAACAGTCCCACAAAAAATGCGATAGCTAGAGTTCTACAAGTCAAATTAATTCACCGTTTGTGGCCACGTTTAAGTTAAGATGTTATCTACAACTTCTTTGTTTTGAGAAACAGTTGATTATGTCCAGAAAATATGACTTTTATTGGTTACAAATATGTTACTTAGAATATGACATGTTTCACGAAAACATTTTTAGTTTAATCATCGGGTGTCGTCACGGGATGCACCACCCGGGAAAATGACCACAAGACATAGACCTACTTCTAAATATTTTTAGTTTATGTCCAAAGTTTACTGATTAGTGCAGTTTATTCCATCTTTGCCCCTGATTCAGAATCACAGTTGCATATCTAGTCCTTTAGTGTTTTTTTTTGTTTTCTAAGCTATGTACCAAGCCTAACCAAGCATAATAACTTATATACTATTCAAATACATCAAGATATATAAAATTTACAGTACTGAAACTAAAAATAAAATGAAAAGGGAGTGATTGGTTTCCTTACAATGATTGATGAACAAGAAAATTACAAGGAACATGGACACTAATCCTATATTAACCCAACAACACTTGCACCTTTCTTTACCCCATGACAACCAAATTTTTGACCACCAAACCCTTTGTAAAAACTTGATAATCACAGCAATGGACACATCTTGAAAGCCTTTTAAAAATACTCTTGAATCAAGTCTTTGAAGAGGAAAAATGATCAACAACAAACTAGCACCAAAGGACCTTCACTCTTGTGCACCAAATGTAACTAGAAAAATCAAACCACAAGGGTTGTTTGTGCTTGAAACCCACGACCAAAAACAGCAAGAGGAGAGCTCAAAGTGGTTTTTGCATGTAGAAATGATAGTTTATGGAAGTTAAATGGTTTAAGTACCTAGTTTTAGAGTTAGTGGTAGACAAAAGACAATATAAATGGACATGTGTCTAAGAGATAATCACCAAGACACCAAGTGTCTTAGTGACCACTTTTTGGCTGGAAATATATAGGGAGGGAATGGTGAGTGGGTATTTTGTGATTTAATTTGGTAATAGTAAGTGTTATGTAGTGTATTTTGCTCCCGGTAATTAAAACGTGGAGTTTTAAAGACGCGTAACGTAAAATCGGGTAGTAATATATTGTATAACATATAAAAATGTTATAACTTGTCAAAATAACTAATTTTAATATATTAGTTGAGTCATGGCTTTATCGGAGTGTTTAAAGGTCGTTAAAACTGAAACCGTGAGTTGAAAAAAACACGTTTGGTGTCACCGGTTCTTGATAAAAGTGACATAAACTATAAAGATGAAACGGACAGTACAAAACTCACTTGTAAATATGAAAATAGGTTAAAATATATAAAATATGTAAAATTATCATAGTCTAAGGTTGGTTCACGTTGTTAAAACCATAAAACGTAAATTTAAATCACGTAAAACGTAAAAGGTGCAAGGTTTACGTAAAAATAGAAAAAGTGAAAAGTAACTTTTAAAATAGGATTGTAAGGAAACAATGATGCATAAAAAGTGTTGACTGAACATAGTCTAGTCGCAGTTGAATTAATTGAACGTGTCATGACGTACGCGGATAACTTCCGACGAAGTTAATTAAAAAAAAGAATAGTTAAATAATAAAATATTAAAATTAATGACATGAAATTTTACGAAATGTCATAGCTGACTAGAGGGTAACTGGCAAGGTTATAAAAGGCGTGAGGCGTGGCGTAGCGGCATGGCCGCGCCTCATGCCTTACACGCCATGGCGAAGCCTTTGCCTTTTTTAAGGCGTCATTAAAGCGGCAAAAAACTATTTATAAATTTATGTATTTATAATTTTAGATCATATTACTCGTACTATATTAGACTACTACTTAGGCCTTGTTTGGCTAAGCTTATTTAGTGGGCTTAGGCTTATTGGCTTATGGCTTATATAAGCTAAGCTTATAAGCCCATGTTAGTGTTTGGATTAGCTCATGGTTAATAAGCTTATAAGCTCAAAAGTGTTTGGTTTGGCTTATGTTGGTTTATGTTGGTAAATGACTAAAAAGGACATTGTTTGGCTTATGTTGGCTTGGTTTAGCTTGTCCTCAACCCAAATCTCTATCATCCACATTTTTTTCATCCCACCCAAATCTCTATCACCTTCACATTTTCCTTCAGCCTCTCTCCACGCCCCATTTTCAGTTTTTTGTGTTCATAAACCATCGATCCATACACCAAGAAACTGAAGATGCCGACCATCAACGACACAGTCACTTATCCGAAAAGAAGTCCAAAAACAAGGACCATAAAAGAAAGCACCAAGACCCAGAACCCGAATCCGAACCTGCTATCGAAAGCACCAAAAAAGACAAGAAAAAGAAGAAAAACAAACAAAAGGATGAACTTGCTAATGGGTCAGAAGTGGAAATAAGTGAGAAAAAGAAGAAGAAAAAGAAACAAAAACAAAAGAAGAAAAAGAACAAGAACCTAAGAAGGATGAGGATGAGCTCACAGATGAAAAGAGGGAAGAACATGGTGGGTTCCAAGAGGAGCATGATTACAGCAGCAGCATTTGAGATGGAGAGAATGAGGGCAAAAGTGTAAAATTGTATAGGTGGTGAGTTATATAAGCCGGACCTTCATAAAAAAGCCCCATTTTCCTGGCTTATCAAAACACCCGTAAATAAGCTAATAAGCCCGCTCAAATAAGCTTAGCCAAACACTTGGTTTGGGCTTATGAGCTTATATAAGCTAATAAGCTTATAAGCCCACTAAATAAGCTTAGCCAAACACCCCCTTACTATATAATTACCAGGCCCTTATACAAAATAGCCCAAATTCCAAATACGGATTCAAAATAGTTCAAAAAAAAAAAAAAACTGGTTCTAAAAGTGGCGCCACGCCTTACCAAAAGGCGCGCCTTTTCTCGCCTTATTTCACGCCTTTTTGCGCCACGCCTAGATAAGCCGCCAAGGTCCATTTCGTGGCGGCGAGGCCACGCCTCGCGCCTTGGCGACGCCTTTGCGGCGCCTTGGCGCGCCTTTTAGAACAGTGGTAACTGGTAAATATTTTTCGATCATTTAGTCACGTTTAATTTGGGACGTGTGACCGATACAAATCAGCTTTAAATATTAGTCACACTACAGATATTCATATGTGACAAATATATGTCACACAATTGAAGAGTGTGACCAAAATAGATATATGGTCACATGAAGTAATTGTGTATGTGGCTAAATTATATAGTCAAGTTTGTCACACATTATTTAAACGTGACTGCTATTCTTTGCTAAATATTTAGCCACATATGAATTTGAAATGTGTGACAACTGAAAAGTAAGTTTGAAGCGTTAGTCACGATAAGCATTTAAAAGTGACAAATATATGTCACACACTTGAAGAGTGTGACCAAATGTCATATATGGTCACACGAAACCATAGAAACATGATTAAGTGTAACGAAAATTCGATACATATGGTCACGTAAGTTAATATGTGTGTCTAAAGTTTAGTGTGTGTTTGCTTGCCAAATTCTAATGTGTATAGTCACATTTAATTGAAGCACAATCATGTGACTATAGGCTTTATAATAATCACACCATATCACAAATGTGTATCAAAATGATGTTTATGGCCACATTATAAGGGTATTATATGTGACCAATACATTCAAAATAGTCACATTGTGAAATATTCATGTGACTATTATTTATAGCAAAATGTGAAGTCAGTTATCATTAACCTTGATATTAGTCACATTTAGTTTTTGTGTGACTAAATCATAGAGTCACATTTTTGTCACACATTATTTAAGCGTAGTCACAATTCGATACATATGGTCAACAAAATGCCTGCACTATATAATCGTTATTTACATCGGTGCTTGAATATGTAAATGTACTAAGTTAATACTGCTGTTACACAATTAATACGTTTAGTACACAGTTAATGCTGCTAGTACCTCAAAACCTAACAATCCTCCCATAAATCATCAAGTTCTTCTTCTCCCAGCTTCTTTACACCTGAGCCAGAAGTTGCTTCTTTTGCTTGTCCTTCTCTTCAATCTTTCCTTCTCAACTTCCTTTTCTTTACAACCTCAGCTCCTTTCACTTTCTAGTCACTTTACTCAGATTTCATCCCATTGGTATGAAATGATCAAATTCACTTTGCTCTTCATACATTTGAAGATCGTCATCATCTTGAGTATCGCTTTATACCACAAGATTCCAACCCTTCAATTCTTTAGATAGTGCTCATAGGTACTCCTCTTTTGCTTAACTGTTGGACGACTGGAGCACTTTTCTCTCTTTCTTTGATTGAGATAAAATTTCTTCCTTTCAGCTTCAAATCCTCATCCATTCATCTTTTTGTTTCTTAGTGTACTCTTGTACTTCTTCTTTGATCTGTTTCATCGTGCAAGATCAGCACACCTTTAATCCTTCTTACCCAAGATTCCAAGAGTGCTAGTTTTGGCCTAATCTTCAACATGCGTTGTGTACTAAATATTACAACAAGCACAAAACATAAAAATTCATGTGGCCATTTGATGGATCAATAGCACACAAAATTACACATTTGTCACTTTAAAGAGCATATGGTCACACTTATAACACTTTGGTCACTTGTTTTAAATTGTATGTGACTAAACTCCAAAAAAGCAACACCCATGTGTGCTAAATCATCACAAACGTCACATTTTGATATTCATGTGCCAAGGACGGAAAATAGTCCACAAAATACACATTTACTAAAAGAATCATCCAAATGTCACTATATATTATATATTGTATGCCAAAAGACGAACAATAGTTACTCTCAAAAAACATTCGTGTGACTATAAGGTGTTTACGGTCACTGATACTGACTAATCCAACAAAACTTGTGCCTAATTTGTCACACATATTCGAGGTTTTGGTCACTCTTTTTCGATGAAAAAGGCCACGAACTCAACAATGTGACCATATGCCATCTACGGTGGCGGGACCTTTAGTGACACACAACAAAAAAAACGTGTGTGACTATATGCATATCGTCACACATTTTTGGCGTGACCGATACAACTTTTTGTACCAGTGATAATGAAAACACAATTTGAAAGTTAGATGGGTATTGTGGTATTTTTTTTAGGTTCGTACATGATATGTGAACAAATAGAGAAGTACTTTGCTATTATATGTCATTAACCTAAAAAAAAACCACACAAGTTACCTCACAAACCTCTATACCAAGGTGTAACATTTTCTAGTTCTTACTACACATTTTCCTTTTCCATCTTCTCAAACTGATCAACGGTTGAGCCTGTCTTTGAGCCATTGCTTACAAATTGTAACTTCCCTCGTTAACCTCAATTTAACGATTTCCTCGAGCTCTTTATATTAGTTACATTATGATTTCAAAAACTATACTTCAAGTCAAATATGAAAGCATACTTGTTAGAATTACTATATATATAACTTTACATCAAATACGTTGTCGTTCAATAGGTGGGCTACATTTCTTTTTTTTTTTAGGGCTGGTCCATGTTGCAACTAGCTACAGCATTGGTCTTTTTTTGGGCGGGGTAATAACAGTAAAGATATCTTAACACTTGCTTTTATTTGCACGTCCAGATAACTACGCATATATGCATAGCTAGAATTTAACGATTATTAAATATTAACAAGAATTTACGTGAATTTACGTTCTAGAAACAAAGAAAATACAATTTGTCACTGTCTTTGACTGTCATCATGATAAGATTATAGACTTTTTAATTGTGATTTCTATAAACTAATTCATCATGAGATTAACAAGGTTTTATGTACACTTGCTTGACTACAGTTTTTGATAAACCAAACGCTCATGATCATGTTCTTGAGTAGGAGGAAAAGGAAAATAACTTGGCGAAATTACATATATGTCCTTTAATTGTTAATGTAAAATGTTTTAAAAATGGTATATTAATCTTTACACAATAACAATTTCCCTTTCCTCCCAAAAGTAGGAGTAAAATTTATTTAATAAAACTTCCATTTCACTTCCTTAAAAAAACTCAAGAACACAAAAAACTATTTCACTTCCATTTCCTTCCTTAAAAAAACTATTTCCATTCCACTTCCATTTCCTTCCTTAAAAAAACTCAAGAACACAAAAAACTATCAATTTCCTTTTCTTTCCTCTTCCTTTCCAACTTGAGAACCGAGCGTTAGTCACCCGGTCACACCTAAGAATTAAGCCCAAAACACATCCGAATCAGATTAATACAACCCAAACACCCCAAATGAGTTTTAGCATATGATGTATCATTTGTAATGAACTATTTGTGACTAATGTCTACTTCATAAATTCATAATGATACTTACATGCCATGATAAAGTTTGAATTTAACATCATTGACGCGGCTAAAGAGGCCAAATGTCACTTACTTTGCCATAACTTTTTCTTTTCTACTAGTGTATGACAGTGATTTCATAATGATGTTTATTATTGCATGATCGATTACAGAAACACAATGAGCTACATAGAGAGAATACATTGGGCTATTTAGGGTAAATGGATAATTGCCCACTAATCATGCTAATTAGACAACTTATCACATTGAATGTGCCCACTAATATACAACTCATATCCGGTCTAACAATTGATTGATATGCTCGAACGAACCACCAATCTAATATCAACATCATAAATTATAGCGTAAAAATATGCTTCAAAAATTCAATAAAAGACGTGGATATATGTACAAGAGTTATAAGTAACCATAACGACACATTTCGGATACATCTAAAAAAAAATAGATGCATCTTCTATTTCTCACCCTTATTTAAAATGTTTGGTTAGAAATTCTTTTCTCATTTTTAATTTTTCTTTTCAAGAGATATCTTTCCAACTAAACAATTTACACAAAAATTCAATATTTCTCCGAAGTTATGGCACGTGATTTCTTTGTTTGTTTACTACTTGATCACAGTTTGAAACAATAAAATATTTGTTACAACCGTCATGTTTTTCCCTCTTAAGTAAAAAAATCGAATTTAGGATGAGCGTATAAAATATAATAACAGGGTATCTACGTATTACGGCGACGAGTATCATGTAGTTACAAATTTCAGCGAGTATATATTTTCTTATATGCTGCTTTCGTAATAGCAACTTTACAAGTGAACGGAAGAAAACCTTCATTACACCCTCCAAACTAATTGCATTTTTATCGAAAAAAGTTTGAAATTTACAAGCATGTATGTAATTGTGTAAATGATTTAGATATAAGATCATTTGAGGACCAAATTTTTTTACATATCAAGGGACTAATCTCCACTCTTTATCTTCCCTCCATCTTTATTTGATCTAATGGATGAGATTACAATTTAAAAAAACCCACTTTCATCTTTTTTTTTTTTTTTTTTTTTTTAGAATCTTTTTAATTATATATATAACCTTTATTTTTTTTTTTTTTTTTTTTTTTTTTTTTTTTTTTAAAATTACTTTGATATATTTTCGACAATCTTTTTTTTTCGTTTTTTTCACGTTTTTTTCGTGGCCGAAAAAATCATATATGATATATTATATATGATATTACATATCATATATGATTTATCATATATGATATGTATATGATATTACATATCATATATGATATGTAATATCATATGATATGTAATATCATATATGATATATCATATGTGATTTTTTCGGTTACGAAAAAAAACGTGAAAAATACGAATTTTTTTTTTTTGTCGAAAGTATATTAAAGTGCCCATCTATAGAAAGATAATTAAATGCTCGTCGCGATGGTGTAATTATTTTCGCTTAACGATTTAACGGTTTAAGAGATATTTAAATTATAAAAATGGGTACATTATTAAAATGCTTTTAATCTCAAATTCTTTTTAGATGGATGGTGGGGATGAGTCCCTTGCTATGTAAGAAAAGTTTGGTATTTAATATAACTCTCCTCAATGATTTAAGTGTATTTTCTTTTCGTAAAAAAAGGAAATTTACAAAGAAAAGAAGTGCGAAAGATGCAAGCAATTAGAAGTATAAATAAGGAAAAGATGCTGGCAATTAAGGAAGGAGTAT